>JAMKCH010067086.1:0-61168 GCA_023653785.1 Ophioderma brevispina
CATATCCAACCCACCACCCCCGCCCGGGGGTATTTTCTAAATTACATTGGTGAATGAAGCTTCTGAACTGGCTGAGATTTTACCAGCTCAAGTGACTGCCCGAGACAAGATACGGAATCGTTAGAGAAGCTGTGTCGGTAATTATGGGGAATGGTTCGAGAAATAGGGATCGTAGATGAAGTGTTCGGTAATTATCGCGTTTGTCCGTAAGAGAGGCTGTTGCATCTGTATTATGGGAATTTGATCGAGAAATAACTCGTAGAGAGAGGGTGTGAATATCGGATTGTTCAAGAAAAAACTTGTTAGAGAGGTTGTGTTCGGTAATTATCGGATTTGTAATTAGAATGATATCTGGTACGAGACTTTCGTTCGATGTTACAATGCTTGTTTTTTTTTTTTTTTTTTTATTTCGGTCTCGCTATCATATCTGTGTCTTAGGTAGTCCGACATCAGGACCACATCCGGACACAAGAGGCCCATTGTTATGTTTCTATTCTCTGTCAAAGCCTTTATAACAGTGCCTCGGGTCGAACCATTGTGGAACGACCGTCCGGCAACAAGGCTTTTTTGTCTTGCGATTTTATCAAGACCAACTGTGTCCGTATCGAAAGATTTCGAGCACCTCTTGGTGCAGGATCCGCTGGTATCCTGCTACTCGTGCCTCAGCGGATCTTGCCGAGCTTTATATAGTAATAGATTTTCTCTTGCTCGGTTCTTTATGTATAGAGCTCACCATTATCAGGTGCAAAGGCGGCGGCTCTTTATCACTAAATACTGAACACAACCCTAGCTCGACCCGAGTCACCGTCTGACCCTTTAGATTTTCCCCCTGCGGCGACCTTAGGTGATTTACGCGGGGGCGATTTTAAATAATAAGCTGGAAATCGCAGGCCATATGCCGTTAACTAAATCAACCGATACGAGAGCACAAAGGATAAATGGACCAGTCTAAATAGCAATAAAATGCTTCGGTGAATAATAAGCTACGCTGATAGTTGTATTGATGAAACCGGTAATAGAAATCAAGAAGAAAGCTATAGTACGTAGTATACGTTGGACTAAAGCTACAGCTAAACAACATGGACGCCAATCGGCGACGATAATAAGATTACAAGGCGGTTCTCGAACCACAAGTCTCGCCGCTTTCGCGCCTTAATGTAAGAAAAAGCAGCACACCCGAGTGCAACTGTGCGAGTCCAGGGTGTCCCCAAAAAAGTAGTGCAACCAGATAACACAATTTTTAACTAGTTTTACTTCCCACTATTCATTTGACACACCCTAGGGGGCACAACATGTTCTATTGTGGAGATATTCATCTTGCAAGTTAAAACCCACCCACGAGCATGAGTCAGAGATGTTGAGGAGTAGCACCCCTGGGTTTTGCATTTATAGTATTCTTTATCCTGCTCTTCATTTGACACCACCCCAGGGGTCACAACATCTTCCGTTTGGGAGCTATTAATCTTGAAATGTCCCCAAATAATCATAACCAATGAGATGGTTAGGAGTAGCACCCCTAGGTTGATTTATGTATCTTTATCCTGCGCTTTCATTTGACACCACCCCCGTGGCCACCACATTCTCCATGAGAATTATTAATCATGAAAAGTCATGCAAAAAATCCTTAAAATCACTAAATTTAGTAAAAATATGAAATGATCAATTTGGCAACAATATTTTGCATTTTCCTTGTGGAGATATTAATCATGAGAAGGCCTCAACAAGAGAATAAACTAAGATGTTAGGAGTAGCACCCCCGGGTTTGCATTTTGATCGTATTCTATACCTCTCTTTCATTTGACACCACCTAGGGATCACAACAATTTTCCATTGTGGAATATTAATCTTGAACAAGGCCCCCATGAGCATAACTCGGAGATGTTTAGGAGTAGCCACCCCCGGTTGGCATTTTATCGTATTCGATACTCTCACTCTTTCATTTGATTCCACCATAGAGGTCACAAAATCTTCCGTTTGGGAGATATGAATCTTGAAATGTTCCCCAAATAATCATAACCAAGAGATGGTTAGGAGTAGCACCCCCGGGTTGCATTTATAGGATTCTTGGTATTGTCTGCTCTTTCATTTGACACCACCCCCAGGACACAACATGTTCCATTGTAGCTATATATCATGAAACGTCATGCAAAAATCCCTGAAAATTCACTAATATTTAGTAAACATTGAAACATTTATTCAATTTGGGCAAACACTATTTTTGCAAAAAATCATGGGACCACATTTTAAATTTTGAGTCGCCTACGGGGTCCAGAAAGTGGCGAAATGCCAATTTTGCATATTTTTCACATTTTCCAAGAATGTAAACAGGCTGGCAACCCAAAGAACTGACCAGGGGAAAAAAGTAGAAAAAACCATTTCAATGAAAACCTGGGGACTGATTAGTATTATATTGATGTTAATAACTTTGTTGTGGTGTACTCTCCCTTTTGATAAGTCTTCTTGTTTTGTACACCTGTTTTGTACACCACCAACCACACACAAGCCATATACTGCCAAATAAACACATGCTGGCCTAATTTATTGTAAGGTAAACAACTCCTGAATCAAATCTTTGAAGGTGTAGTTATTTCACACTGACATTGGAAAACCTGAGAAAAATTTGCTTGAAATGGACCAAGCATTTAGCATAGTTGCAATTTTAAAATAATCAAGAATGCCCTTTACGTGGCCCAATTGCATTTTGACCACAATTATTATTCACAAAAAAGATTTACCATAGTAGTCTAATGTAGCGAAGAATTTTGCATATCAATGGTACCATTTATGCGAAACAGCACTTACGGCATATTAATTAGATCAATTGCATCAACATGCCTTTAATGCTACACGTGCACTTGGACCGCAATTGTGATTCATACAAAAGGATGTACGGCATAGAAGTCCTCATGTAGAGAAGGAATTTGCATATCCAATGACAATTTCAGTGATACCGCAATGAGGCATATTCAATTAGATCAATTGTATCAAACAATGCCCCTTTAATCGGCCCACATGCACTTGACCAATTATGATTCACCCAAAAGATGCATGGCATAGTATCTTTCATGCAGCGAAGAATTGTGCCTTTCCGATGTACGGTTTCAGAGATACAGTTAATTACGCATATTGAATTAGCTCATTTGCATACCTAAGCCGCTTGTATTACACAACGCTCAAATTGGGGAACAAAGATGCGCACCATGATAGCATGCAGTGAAGGAATTTTCCGTGTCCAATGTACCGTTTAAAAATGATAGCAATTTACGCGTTTTGCATACTTAAGTTTGCTCATTTGCATACTTAATTTGCCCGAAAATACGCCCGAAATCTAATCAGTCGAGAACTCATCAGCCCGCTCCTTCCACCAAGACTCGTCATACGCCTTACGACTCCAGAAAACTTGTACACAAGCCTTGCGGGAAAATTTTTGGTTAATTATGCAAATTAGACACTTAATAGCATATTTTACGCCCAAAATCTAATCAGGTGAGAACTCATGGACCCGCTTATTCCACCAAGTTACATCATCATAGCCCTACGGAACTCCAGATAAATCGGACACAAGCACGTGAACACGGACGTAAGGCAGACAGACAGCAGCAGATCAGACAGACAGACCGACAGACGGGACAGACAGACAGACAGACCGAAAGTGATTACTAAGTCTATGCCGAACAAAGTTCCGGCGAGACATAAAACTATTACTGATTTAGGCAGCTTGAAAGCCTAGAAATTAATAAATAAATGGTCAAAGGACCATCCAAGCGTCTAGTAGTAAAAGAATTTAAATGGAGAAACAATTGCTAAACTAACAGTTATAGCATACGGCTAGAAACCACACCGTCAAAAGAGGAAAATTTAAGCAATGACCTATCTGTTTGACGTCCGGAGAGAAAGGAGGATGATTAGGGTATTGTTGGGCAATGTGAGGTACTGATGGTGGGGATGGCGGTGTCATACTTACGGTGGTAATTATATATAAATTACTTTCAGCGGGATATTCGGGCATCTTTCGGAGAGAGTGCACTAAGTATATTTGCATTATTAGGTAAGTATTTTCCCCTCCGCCAAATAGACCATATTTTTGCTTTCTTTACGATTGCTATGATTATTCAACCAGAACATCATCCGATTGTACCCATAGTTATATCATGCTACATTATGTAATGAGGCCAATCAAGAGACTGTAAGAGGCGGTAGACCTCAGGTATGAAATGGGGATGGCCCGGTTTAAGTATGTGAAGTTTTACATCTGACGAATGACGTCACTCCAAATCTCCATCTGTAAATTTTTCGCCCGATATTTTCAATCCGTTTTGATGTGAGACCTAAAAACTTGATGTTGTAATCCCCATAGATGCTCTGAGTAAAATTAAATTGGGTCGCCCAAGATGGGGGCCTATTTTTCGCTCCATAACTTCCAAACTGAACATCCGTTAGCCTAAACTTTTCACGAGGTAATGAGAAAATAGTAGCTTTTCTTCTTATACCAAAATTGGACTACTTTCCGGTAAAATCGGGGTCCCTGGGGATGAGGCGATTAATCGTCGTGCCAATGGACCTTTAAGCATCTCTTCAACAATGACCTCAATGACTGCTAGATAATCTTTGTCCTCATCCCTCCCTCAAACAACCCTCACATGATTCAACGACTTGTTGTCCTTATGCATCATATCCTGAACCCTTTATTACATCTATCCATTTTGAGGACTTGAGGTAGAAGTATATTAACCATCTTTTGAAAATGACCCCTCAATGACCTTGCACCTAAATCTTCAGAACACTCCCAAGTGTGCCCCAGTCCCTCACCACTTTCTGTGAAGATTTATTTAAGCTTATACACAAAGCAATAGCTATCAGATCTGAATCGATACATAGACAAACAGAGCATCATCATCATCATATAAGCTCATCAGAGAGTAGTACCAAGGCTGTCCTAATAAATTGCAGAAAATTGCAGTGGGCTCACTGCTATACCCGGGCCATCTGTTTGTACCGACGTAACAAAAACATCTCCTATCCCCCTTGTTATCAACAAGAGCACCAATGGGGCTGAAGCTCAGCAGGTCATTAGTATGGTCCTGTAGCAATTGATTTTGGCACAAGAAGTAATTTACCAATTTTGAAAGAATGCCCATTTAATTGGCCCATGAGATGTTTGACCCAAACCTGTGACCAAAACCTCATATAGGCCTTGGGTTCGCGGTTCTTCTAAACCCAGTCTAGTGATTTATAACAATTGATTGTGGCACAAGAAAGAATTTACAGATTTTCAAGAATGCCCCTTGAATTGGCCCACGTGCCTTTGGACCCAAATCTGTGAAAAACCCATAGACCGGGGTCGACTTTCCTCTGACCAAGTCTGGTGATATAGGAATTGCTTTGTGGCACAAGAAGGAATTTGCTAGATTTTCAAAGAAATGCCCCATTAATCACCCACATGAACCTTTAAAACCCAAATCTATGAACTCCCCATATGGGCCTTTAGTCGTGGTTCTTCTGACCATATTTGGTGATAGCACAAATGTGATGTGACCAAGCAAAATTAGTCGAAGTCACAAGTATTGAATTAATGATATTAGCCAAACAAAGGAAAAATGTATTTTGTGTCCTAATTAAGTTTTTTTTCCACCCTCCACTATTCATATCGTTGGAATATTGGCAATTTCAATGGGGATTTCACAGCAAAATGTAGCTTTATATCTGATGCATACAGCTACATGACAAAGTAAAATCAAAATTTGACCGACTTCAGACTCATTTTGCTTGATCGCATCACAAATGATTTGTGGGCCCAAGGAGGAATTGATAGATTTTCAAAGAATGCCTCTTTAATTGGCCCATGTGACTTTGACCCAATCTGTGAATACACATACGGGGCCCTTGGGACTGGTCCTTCTTTAGCACTTTATGATTTGGCAATTGATTTGTGGCACAGAAGGAATTATATTTTCAAGAATGCCCCTTTAATCACCCCTGTGATTTTTGACCCAATCTGTGAAAAAACACCCCATATGGGAACTTGAGTCAGTGATTCTTCTGACAGCATCTGGTGATTATACCATTGTGGCACAAGGAATTTATAGATTTTCAAAGAATGCCCCTTAATTGGTCCATGTGATCTTGAACCCAAATCTGTGAACCCCCCTATGTCCTTGGTTCGCGTTCTTCTGACCAAGTCCAGAGATTATAACAATTGATTTATTGGTGGCACAAGAAGGAATTTATAATTTTCAAAGAAGCCCCTTTAATTGGGGCCCATGTACCTTTGACCAAATCTGTGAACACCCCAATATGAGCCTTGGGTCAGCGTTCTTCTAACCATCTAGTGATTATACAATCATTTTGTGGCACAAGAAGGAATTTATAGTTTTCACAGAATGCCCCTTTAATCGGCCCTGGGCCTTTGACCAAATCTGTGAACACCCCACATGGGCTTTGAGTCATCGGTTCTCTTGACCAATCCTAGTGATTATAGCAATTGGGATTTGTGGCACAAGAGGAATTCCTAGATTTTTCAAAGAATGCCCCTTTAATTGGCCCACATGACCTTTAACACCCAAATTGTGAACACCCCAAATGAACCTTGGGTCAGCGGTTCTCTACCAGTAAGGGATTATAACAGATGATTTGTGGCACAAGAAGGATTTATAATTTTCAAAGAATGCCCCTTTACTCGGCCCGTGACCTTTGACCAAATCTGTGAACACCCATAACATGGCCTTGCAACTGAATTATTCTGACCGATTTTTCCGCTCAATCAGGCCAAGCGTTTTGCAACAAAGATGCATTATGGCAGTGTTAACAACAGAGTGATAGATATGATAGAGTCAACAACCTGGCCATATACACTATCTCCTCGCATACTAGTATGCTGAGCTAAAAATACAGCTAGCCTCCCCAGAATATGTACACTAACATCACTGTTAATTTTTCTGTTGCCACCTGTTCTGTTGTCAAGTTCACAGACTGTAAATTCATTTTTTCTCTTAAATTCCACTTATGCTGAACAATATCAAGAATAATATGCCCTAATTATTAGGAATCCATATCAGACTTTTCTAGGATTTGCTGACTTTGCACCATAAGCTTCGCCGAAAGAATATTTTTAAAGCAATATTAGCACATTTTTTTTAAGAGCGCCCCCCAATTTTTCAAAAAAGTGAGATTTTTAACGGTTGCATTGGTAACTTGGCTAGTAAAAACTATACCTGTGAAATGGTTAAGCTCGAATGTCTGTGTGTCAACAAAAGAAAGGAATTTGTATTTAGAAAAATTATGTATCAGGGATCCGATCTATAATAATACAACGGCTGTTGGAAACGGCCATCCAATGTGCATAGCCTGGAAATTAGCGCCATGTACGTGTCTACTCTCATCCATTATTTGTTTTTATTGGATCCGCAAGTCAAGTTAGAGGTTGTCTTCTTGAGGTTGCACTATTTACATCATGAGACGGACATAAACATAGCATTCCAGCTCTGCCATTAGTCCAATCTGGGGATCCCCATTCTAATTACAAAATCGCTTATTTTATGATAAATACACATTTCTTTAGCATTCTTGTTCGCAGGTATAAGTTTTTCCTAGCATTACCAACGTACTGTGCTAAAATAGCACTTTTGAAAATTGGGGGCACTCTTAAACAAGGCGGTTCTCGCACCACATTGGTCGCCTGGTTCCGCGATCACTTGCTTTATGATGAAGTTTGGCAAAAGATGAAGTAGAGATACAGCGACCAAATGCCCTGTAGAGAAGGTTCAAAGGTCACATGGGGTCACAAAGGGTCACATGAGGTCACCCAACGCAACCCCACCCCGACGCCCCTCCCCCCTCCTTCCACCCCCCACCGCCTACCCGACCACCCCGGCACAAACAGATTTGTGAATGGTCCAAAGGTCACATGAAGGTTCACCAGGTCACCTAAGGTCATCAGGTCACCAGCAACAGAAGTCACCAAGGTCACAAGTCACTAAGGTCGCAGTCCCAGTTCACACAAGGTCACAAGGTCACACGAGTCACCAAGGTCACATGAGGTCATCAAGTCATTGAGGTCATCAAGCACATGAGGTCACCACGGTCCCATTAGGTCACCAAGGTCACATGAGGTCAACAAGGTCCAGGGAATCACAAAGGGTCACATGAAGTCCCCAAGGTCACATGAAGTCACCAGGTCACATGACGTCCCAGGTCACACGCAAGTCAACCAAGGTCACACGAAGTCACAAAGGTCACACAAGGTCCATGAATGTCACACCGCCCTCGCCGCGCACACCCCACACCCACACCGCACCCTCCACCCCCAACACACACCAACCCCCATACCCCACCCAGATTTTTTTGGGCCCACCATCTCCGACCCCTCCAGACGCAAGCACGCACCCTTCCCCACGCACCCCCACCTCCGCCACTAACACCCCACCCTGCCCTGCTCCACACCCCACCCTGCCCCTCCCACACCCCCCCTTCCTCCCCCTCCCCAAGACCCATCCCTTCCCCTCCAATGATTCACACAGATGTATGCCTGTATAGTAGTTTTGCATGTCGCAAAGGAATGTCGCGTAGCCGATGACCCATTTTAGGTAAGCGATCAGCAATTCACGCATATTTAATTAGCTTCATTTGCATATCTAGCCGCATGTATATCGAAGCTTCAAATGGCAAGAAGATGCGCACCATAATGATGGGTTTTCCGTGCGTGAAGGATTTTGCATATCCGATACTGTTTCAAAAATATAGCGATTAACGCTTATTTTTGCATATTAATCAGCTCATTTGCATATGTTAATTGTCCCGAATATGCCCAACTCTAAGCAGGTCAAGACTCTTTAACCTGCTTCGTCCACCAAGTTACATCATATCGCCTTACGGAACTCCAGATAACTGCCACAATCCTTGCGGGAAAGGATTATCATTTTGACCGGCCAATATAAGCTAATTATTTCATGAATATCAAATAACTGCGCCAAAAGCTACACATAATATTCTGGCACTCCTCTATCACCTACCAAGGTGTGAAGTAAATCGGGATTATCGTTTACCGGCCAGAGCATTTAAAAAAGGTTAACCGATGTCGGAAAAAGATGCAAATAGCTAATAATATGCATGAATATGCAAATAATGCAGCCACAACCTACACATATGTGCGCACCTCACTCTATCATCCTATCAAGGGTGAAGTACATCGTGATAGCTTTAGGCCTCAGAGCATTTTCAAAAAGGTTAAACCGAAAATGTCTGAAAATATGGCAAATTTTTTTTTATAAAATTTGCCCAATTATGAATATAAAATAATGCAGCCAAAAACCTCCACATAATATTGCTGCACCTCACCTCTATCATCCTATCAAGTTTGAAGTACTTCGGGGATAGCGTTTAGCCTGCGAAGGCATTTTTAAAAAGGTTAACCGAGTCATACGGACACGGAACTACGGACATACGGGAACACAACAAAATTTGGACTAGTATGTGCTCCATGAACATTCGTTCAGGGTCGACCCAAAATGTGCCATATTGCTTTAAGAAACCTCAATCAAACTCGGGCATAATACAGATTTCAATCACAGCTCAATTGATTATTTCTCATGGAGTATATTTAGTTCTTAGTACTATGCATTTACAGACCCTATGATTGATTTTTGCCTAAGTCAGCAAATCGAAAAAATCATCAAAACTCAGACTTTTAGCATGTACGTACAAGTACAGGTATCCTCACAAACCCTGCAATGATAGACCAGAAGCAACCTAATAATGGAAAGAATCGGAGATTTTAGTCATTACTGTCCGAACGGACACTTACACTACAGAGGGAGCACGTATTGAATGAGAATCGTATCTGGAACACTGCCGTTTCCTTCCTTTGCTTTCAATTCTACAACTGGAAAAGGTAATCTTATGAGAATTCTAACAGACTTACCTTCACTTTGAAAGCGATTCCTTCAAATTTTCAAATATTTTTCAAATCACTGATAGTGGTCTAAGGGGTTTATTTTTTCAATCGATCCTTCACTATCACACAGTTACCTTGGTCCTTCCTCAGCCTTCTGGGCAAAAGCGTCATTCTCTTGAAGATTTCCTTCTTGGGGGCGAAGACACATGACCCAAGCTTGCCTGTGTCGTGCGGATCATCTACATCCGAACTTTGTAGATACTGAATGAAGACTGCTGGGTTGCTCGAGTGGAAGAGGCCGCTCCACGTAGTAGGCCTCAACCTTCTGTATATATATCGTCCCTCTAAACGCACCATTAATAATGGCCCCATGACTAGAACGTCTCCTCCTCATCTGTATGAAATGAATTCAAGTAGGTTTGACATGTTAGGACTGAAGAACAAATAACAGAGTCATGGTGGACATTGACATTAAAACCTTTCCATGCAGTCATCTATTGTCTTGACATTGGCATTTTCCTTGTAAGAAGTTCCACACCATATGCAAGTTCATGATTATATTTTGACATTCAAATGCACAGGATATAAGACCAAATATGCCATCCAAGGTTATGATTTTATTACAATACGGGGCATTTTACATACTTCAAGTATGAAGAAAATCTTTCAAATATTATCATCTCTAGTATCATCAATCTTATCATCATCATCCATCTCCTCCCCCATTCTCATGCCTCCTCCTCCCTAACATATAAATACCCTTCGTTCTCTAAACAAGAATTTCAATACCAATGTCTTCAGCCAATTGGTTTATTTACTCATATTCCCAAAATGTTGACAAGCATCGAACAGGCCAAACCTACCCACTCACCTGTGCAAACCTGCCCTACAGGAGAATCTACACTGAGTATGCTGGTGTGGTGCCAAGTCATCACCTGGTCCGGGGGGGGGGGGGTTGACCCTTTGAGAAAACTGATTACTTCACAAATCAAGTAATTTAAAAAAAAAAACTATCTCACTTGGTTTTTGGGGGTCCCCAACTTATCCCTGTTGCTCCCTAAATGAAATTTACACTACTTAGTCCAAAATACTGAGATAATGAGATTATGTAGAGTGCAATAATGAGAGATCAAATCAGATTCTCATTTTGGTGTTCAACGGTGAAAACAGAGGGAATCCATGAATCTTGGTAAAAAAAATCCACAAATTGCAATCTTTAGGTGCACTGCACTTGAAAGG
Source organism: Ophioderma brevispina (assembly GCA_023653785.1). Taxonomy (NCBI): domain Eukaryota; kingdom Metazoa; phylum Echinodermata; class Ophiuroidea; order Amphilepidida; family Ophiodermatidae; genus Ophioderma; species Ophioderma brevispina. The sequence goes on from JAMKCH010067086.1 coordinate 11,129, forward strand.
CACTATGCGTGCCAGCGCACTTGAGTACCGCACATTGTTGCAGAGCATATTTTGGGCTTGAACTCGCCCTGCTGTCCACTCAACTATTGTACTTGAACTCACTTTAAAATAAGGTAATAAATCAAAACATATGAACAATAACTGTAGGCTAAGATGTTCATCTCACACCTTTATAAACTTGTTTGTATTAAAGGGAAGTCATAGCATAATAATGCATATTATTTTTAAATTGTAAATATTCAATAATTCAGTTTCTAACTCAGCACATATATACTAAATCTCATCACCAATTAATAATACAGTGTATAAATTAAAGCACCTTCATGTCATTGAAAGGTCATGGAAACCAATACCACAACAATAAACAACACAACACAAATTTAACAAATTTGGAACTGCAGTTTTCCAGGCTCTGAAATACACCCAAATACACATGTGTACAGATAATATTTCCAGATATGTGATATTTTAACATATTTATGGTTGTAAATTAATTTTTTTATAACAAAACTTGAGGATTTGGGGTTAAAATATGGTCAGGACCAAAAATACCAGGTACACGGTCCAGTCTGATGAGGACCAACAAGCAATTTTTTTTTTTGTTCGCGTGAAGTACTTGGTTTACAGTGGTATGTCAATTTTTAAATATTTAAATGAAAAATGTTTGACTGAAAAATAAAAGAAACGTCTGGAAATGATCAACTGACTTTGAGGCTTAACACTAGAGCTTGCTTCTAATCATTCAATATATCTTTGTGTAAGCTAATTTTAGTGCTTAAATATAAGTACCCTATACATTGTAGGGGAATTTAGTATTTTAAAACTGGTGCCATAGTGGTACCTGTGTACCCTTAACACAACCAAATACCAAATCGATATGCAGCAGTGCCCATAAGATCACGCTTTTGCTAACGGAAAAAACTGGCAGAGAGGCCAGGTAATGAAACCGTGATTTTTCAACCCTGGAGTGTCTACCTCTTCTGCACAATAAACACTAAAGTGGACTGACCTTTAATAAATGCCAACAAGATCGATAGTCCCATCACGACCACCTTTACCTGCCTCCTTCATATCTAATCAACCGTTAAATAGTGTTTTCGCCGAAAGGACCATCATTCAGTCATCACTGTCAATCTGCACATCCTCGCGTGGTTTCAATTCTCATTGAATACCCCGAAACTCCGTCACTTAATCAAGCACATGAATTCTAAAAATAGCAAATTAGGCCTCTCCTGAGTGCTGCCAACTTTTTTCCCATTTTTTTAGTTTGGGGGGGGGGGGTATTTATTTTTTATTTTACAACGGAAGGAATTCAGTGTTCACCTTTGAGTCAATCAAGTCTGAGAAAAATTTATCTGACCATTCAAAATGTTTTGTCACAACATAAATATATTTTTAATCAAACCTTCATTTCCAGGCTTTAGTGAAAATGTGTTGTGATTAATATTAAAGCAGTACAGACCACATTGGGTTTTTGAAGAGCGCCCCCATTATTTCCCAAAACTTTAAAGATTTTTTTCAACAACAAAAACGGTTGTATTGGTAACGTGGCTAAGAAAAACTATACCTGGTAAATGGTTCGCTCACAAATGTCTATGTTGTCACAACGAAGGAGTTTTGTAGTTAGAATAAATTAATATCGGATTCCGATAATCAGATTCAACAGCTGCTTGAAAGCTGCCTTCCAGTACGAAATAGCCGGGAAATGCGCCATGCGACCGTGTGTCTATGTCATCCATTAGTTGTTGTTTTAATTGGTTCAAGCATTCAAGTAAGTGTCTTGCTGTTGCAATTTAATTTCACTCATGAACTGGACATACACTTAGCATTCCAGCTCTGCTGTTAAGTACAATCTGGGATAACCAATTCTAATTACAAACTCGCTGTATTTTACGTAAATTGCATTTTTTTAGCATTTCGTTCGCAGTATAGTTTCCTAGACGAGGAACAACAAACTGTGCAAAAATAGCAAATTGGAAACTTTGGGGCGCTCTTCAAAAATGTGCTGTTATTGCTTTAGTAAATATTATATTTCTAATTTGTTTATTTTGTAATTTATGAAAGGCACAAAACAGATATTCTAACTAAATCACTACCAGGTTCTTAATTCAATAAAACAGCATTCATGTGTCTATGTTATTTGTATGTGAGGGTGTGTGTGTGTGTATTGCACATGAGTACCTTTGTGTGTGAGTGTATGTTTTGTCTGGCTCGTGCGAAGTGTTCTTGTTTATAACTTCTGAGGACCTAACAACAAAGAAATTTCTTCTCAATACAACTCCCCAGGTTTTCTTTGTCCCGTATTCGTGTTTGCCGTTACTCCAAAAACTGCTTAATTTATGAATATTGAAGTATAGCTGATACACAATGGGTGTAGTGTTGCAAGTTGCATGTTTGGGTGTATGAGGCATAGGCTGTGTTTGGCAAAATCAATTACAAATCTAAATCTGCAAGGAAATAATAACCAATCTTTTAATACATACCTCTATTTTCCTGTAGTAAAATAATCTGGTTTAGGATGTCTTGTTCCTAGATGCTCTCCCTATAAGGTTGGGTGATTAAATTTGGTGCATTTCTTTAACCTTAGCTTAAAATGTCTGTAGTTAAAAGAAAAAACAAAAGAAAGAAAGAATCCCATTAGTTCTCGCTTGTCAGAAACAATGACAGAAGCAGATTTGAGGAGAAAGTGCTTCTGTTTATGTCTTAATGCCATGTGATTCGACAGATGGCGGTCCAAGGTCACAAATGGTTTGAGTTCTCCGGTATGATGCTAAAAAATAAAATTCACTCCCCATGTCAAACTGTTCAGTGAAGATAATAACACCCAAGATGTTTAAAAATCATTAAAAAAGAGTGATATCAGCCACATAAAAAAAATTCTTAGAAATTCTCATCCAATTTAGACCAAGTTGGAGCTTCAAATGTGCCGCAAGATCCTAGACCTGTTAGATGCACAATGTAGGTATTCTGAAGCTCTATTTGCCATTCAATTTCGCCCTATTTTAGCTCAAAAGTACTGGATCCGCCACTTCAGCGACACTATTTACAAGGCCACTGGTGACAAAACACTGAGCACCCTCCATTCTGAAAATTGACCAATATTGAATAAATAGATTTTAATGTCTGTATTCAAACTCAGAATTTTTTACTATTAGTTTTGGTAGATCCCACAATATGAAATTACTTTTCCCCTCCCCAAGAATCTTAAATATACACTCCCATTTCATATAAATCATTTAGTTTACGGATGTTGGGATCATCCCACTGATGGGATCCCCAACTACCATGCTGTTGATTCCGAAGGTGCTCTATAAGTGTTGGACTTACTTTCCACACATTTCATTGACTAGTTTCACCCGATGAGGTAGTTATAATATTTTAAAGATCCGTGGATAAGTATGTTAAAATTAAAGTTCTGACTGCATTGAATTTGAACTTGTCTGGTATAAACAGTAGCTCCAGCCAGCATGTTCTATTTTGGAACCCTAATTACTAACATGTATACAAATGAAAACTCTTGCCACACTCGTCTATTTATACACAACAGGTGTGCAAGCAGAACGGAGACCACTTGCCTGACACGGGTTGGAAAATGCATGCCTTTATTTTTTTTAAATAGTTTACAATATATACTTATATTGAAAGTGCTCTATGATATACATTTGTATTAATGTACCGTCCTGTCGTTGGACTTGTCAATACCAAATGTATATATTCGGGAAGAAATACATGTAATTCCTATATTATGTAGTGGTTGTTCAAGTTGTTCACAATAATAATAATGTTAATTGTTATTTTTTTTTTTTACATCTAGTCTAACCGATTAACGTTATAGACTGGAAATATTTATGTCATGAAAATCATGCTCTCATGAATAGTCACAACGTCATAGTTAAAACATTCATACCTTTATACATAATTTGGAGAAACATATCAAGTCTGATCTCAAAAAATTGTTTACAAACATGTCTGCTAATTTTGTTGAAAAATTCTTTGTCAATAAGCGTAATAGTAAATTCCAATTTAATATGAACAATAAAAGGGATTGTTATCCACAACTGCCCCTCCGCAATTTACCTAACACACAGTGGCATATGGGTAGAGACCAATTTTCCATTTTACAGAAAAAACAAGAAACAAAATGGCCACATTTGCTATTTACATTTAATGACAGCATTTTTAGGTAAGGCTTTGCTAAGAAACTAATAACTGTTCTGGAATGGAACCAATTTGAAATGCTGCTTTTAGAAAATGGAAACACACCAGAATGGAATTTTGAAAATGGAAAACTTTTTGGTAAATACCTATGGGACAGTGTGATAAGAATATGTGCTCATTAAATCAAAATGCAGTCAGAACTCAAAATTCAATTTTTGGAAACAACCTTTTAGTGACCATATATGTGCCTAGGCTCAGAAATTCAGTGCACCTTACGAAAGTCACAATTTGCAAAAGAGCTCAAATGACAGATTGCCAAAAACATGTTTTCGCGATAGCTTTACTGGACATTTTTAATTCAAAAACGTGGTCAGGAAAAAGTTGAACATTGGTTGCAACCCAGGGTAGCGTATGAAGCATTTGTTGACGGCCTATGAGCCACCCACATTTTTCAAATATGCAGGGCTGCAAGACTGATTTGGGTTTCTGCCAAACTAAGTAGTCTCTGTCAGAACAAGGGCTTGCAGCAAAAGGCAAAATATTGACTTGTTAGGCAAAGGATCGGTCGCGTATTAATGTAAAATCCTATTTTAATGAAATCCAATATTTTAATATTATTAGATTAGATCATTTTGATGATATGGTCTCTCTCACCCTCTCTCACCAACGGTTTTTTAAAAAAACTAATGTTGCTGGCTAAAAACGTTAATTTGCCAACACAATATTTATTGCGAGCGTAGCGAGGCAGGACATTTTTGAATTATGTCGGCCAAATCGACGTTTCGTCGGCAACACAGGACTAAACACCCCCATAACAGTGGTCGGGAATACCCTGTCTGAGAGTTTATGTTATAGCACATATTTCCACCACCATTCAATATTGGATTAGCCCCCTCATCCCTGAATGGCAGCATCATTTGAGAGAGAGATTACGATTATTTTCACTTATATTTAAGACGGTTTTCAAACTACAAGTGGATGACGCCTGCTTTGCAAATCAACCTTTCCGTCACTCTCTGCACAAGTTGACTTCTTATGACTTTGACCTTAGTGTGCAACCTGTACCCTAATCGCTAACACTCAAGTATCTATGATGCACCTATGATCTGAGTTGGTGGCAATTGGACTTAAGGTGTCCATGCACAAGCAATTAAAAAAACAAAAAAACTAAAAAATCAATAAAACTCAAAAACTTAAAAAACACACACATCAAAAAACGGACATTTGGATTAGCTGTACCTAGTGCCGTCCAGACAAAAAAAGGTACACCCAGCACAACTCCATTCAACATGACAAAGCTGGGTAATCATTTATGTAAATTACATTCAATAATCACTGCAATGAAGACACAATCAACATAAGATAACGTTTCTGGTTCCTCTTTATAAGGTACATGGTTACAATGCTATTGGCCCTTCACTTTTAAGTTTACTGTTGTCAATTGTTCTTTGTTTATTTAATCGAACCAGGCCTCTCATAAGATCAATTAACATAATCTTTTGGGTTTTTTTAATTTGCACTGGTTCATGAAAGGTTTGCAAACTCAACATCCAAATTAAATGTCTAGCACAGTCATTTTCCCTCGCAGAGAGTGAACATTGCCAAATGTATGTTAGTTCATTCAGAGAGAAAAGTAATCTGAAAAAAAATTTTAAGTCATGAGTTGTAATGACTAAACAAAAGTACTACCTGATTTGACGTACACAGATTGATCAGGGATGTTTAATATCAGGTGATACGGCATCCATGTTAGCTTAGGGCATGATGTGATACAGCCATTACTGTAAACTCTATGGTGGATATGATCACAGGCTGATTTTTTTTCCTGATTATAAAGCACTGATTATTATTAATTGTGTACCAAAATGCCACAGACCATTTTGAGGTCAGTGCAAACTGATATAACCTCCACGTAACAATCAAAATGACCTTCCATACATCTTTGTAGTTTTCTTACCATGTCTCTGATTGCCAATTATATCATCTAATGCGTTGAATACCCAATCAAATTAGTAGTGCCCAGGGGTTGAAAGAAGGACCAGGGGGCCACTTGTATTCAAAGGTTTGGATATGTTGCGTAAACAAGAAAAAACACATAAAAAAGGGTTCCTTTTTTCCAACAGGTGATGTATGCACGTACATTGATTAGCAGTTCAAAAAACAGCAAAAATATGGCAAAGGATATGGTTTTTCTTAACCCTGAAATTTGATATTACGTGTTTAGGGATGCCATACTCAATTTAAGCAGGAGATAAAATCGGCAAAATATTGAAAACAAAGACCAGACAATAAATGAATGCTCACTTGTTTCGGGTAGCAAAAAACTGACAAACATACTTGTTTAGGTAGAAAACAAACAGACAAAAATACTTGTTTAGGGTGATGGTTTTTGTCGCTGGAAGACTTGTTTAGGGTGCATTTTGTAAGTCCAAGTTCCCGCATCATATCCCCTTTGAATACATGTGCCCACCAAGCTTGAAAAAATGTAAATTTCCCGTGAAGATAGTCACATTTCCTCACAGATTTCCCACTATATCTTATGTACAAATTTCCCCTCCAAATGGCCAAGTGTCCCTCCAAATAAGCCAACTTTCCTGGGGAGGAGCTTCCCAATTTCCCCAACTTTTTCGAGCCATGGTGACCCCCTGGGAGAAGGACCTCTTATCTCTAAGAATAACATCATCCAATATATGCCTACAAATAATCATTGCGCAAAGGCGCTAACCATATCGCATACCTGTTATAACTTGGGGAAAAAATTTTCAAATAATGCCAAAGGTCGACAAGATGTTTTAACTCTCTGTTATGTTATATAATTCTACTCTTCCCATGACCATTGATATAAGTGCTCAATAATTATTTTATAGTGATGTATATTTGTATAACATTGTTTCTTAGCACAGGTTTTCCTTTAATGCTGAATAAACCCACACATTTTTTTCCGCAGCGGTCTATTGATATGGTGGGAGGACCCTTAATTTTCTACAGGACTGAACCTTCATCCGGATTACAAAAATTTTTATTGTGAAGACAATTTAAAACATGATAATTATTCTAAAAAGTACAACAACCTGACAAATTTATGTTGTCCTGTTTCTCCTTCCTGAAAGTCAAGTTAGAACTGGAAACCATTGTTGAAAGGTGCAATGACAAACAAGTTGTTGAAGGTGCACTTTGTGATTCTCAGTGGCCTTACCTACTGGCCTAGTAAATCTCAATTCCTTGGGCACAGTTTCAATAGCTTTCATAACACCAGTATAAAATCAAAACCCTGTTTTTGGGTATGATATCGATAACCCAGAATCACACAACATTCATGTCAATGTTATGTACAATACAGACCCCTGAACTGTGTCCCTTGGTGGTTTAGCGTCTTTTAACTCATAGGGTATTTATGGTTCAATAGCTTCCTTGATAGGCTTGAAAATTTCAAAAGAAAAATCACACAGGTTTCTAAAATGTTTCAGAAGAAAATTGCTAAATGTGATGAGCATTTGGATTTGGGCCAGGTTATAGAGTTTCAGTTAAAATCATACTTACTTACTTACTCAGTTTTTCATGGTTGTTTTTCTGTTACACCAATTGTTTAATGGCTATAGACCAATCTCCTTTACAAATTCTTCATACAAGTTTTTATTTGTAATGATAATTTTTGTCAACTGGTGTGCAGGACCAACTCTTTCTTAATTCTAACTTTCTGTTTTTGTGGCTTTTCCTTGCCTTTAGGAAAGTATTACACTGAATGTTAGGAATGCTTGCTCAATCATGTATCGAAAAATCTGTCAAGTTAAGTGTAGTGGAATCTCTGCAGGCTAAAATAGATATTGTCTTACTTTTTAAAACCATGTTTTCTTGGGTTCCTTGGAAAGAAATTCACCCTGTGTGTTTGGGAGATGGCAACCCTTTTTTCTTTCTGATTCACCAAACAGTGGAAAATTCGCTATACATAGTGAATAAAAAAAAATGCGAATGAATAACACAAACTTTGACCCGGACCTGTTACTCACTGTGACGCATTGATGTTTTCATGAGCTGCTATCTTTGACTTTCTATAACTGAAAATGAAGGAATTTGGTGAGAATGAGGTAGATGTGAAAGATTTTCAACGGCTGATCCATTTTTTATCGCCATTCCAGACCAATGGTAATTTACACAGTTAAGCTGGGTTCAGTTCATTATTTTGTCTGATCTGATGACATCTTCTTGATCAGCCGTGAAAATCTTCATATCTACCTCATTTCTACACCAACGTACGTCATAGAAAGTCAAAAATAGCAGATCTGAAACACATCAACTGTGTCACAGTTGAGTAAACAGGTCAGGTGATCAAATTTTTGTTTTTTCATGCCAATTTTTTTTTGATTCACTCGTAGTAGTGAATTCCAATATTATTATTATTTTTGAGAAAACGCTTATTCTCAAATTCACTTGATTTTGATCCCATGGTTTTGAGCAGAAGGGTGTATTTTAGTCCAGCCTATAATGCAACCAGTTTGGGGGTGAACTTTCACCTCAATAAAGTCATGTGATCCCCCACAAAATTCATAGTCTTAACACATGAAAACCGTGACTTTGCACCCAGGTTCATTTTAGCCCACAAAAGTGCTAAGTACTTAATTTTTATCAAGGATCATGAAAGTCTTCTGGTTCTAAACTTTTTGAGGCACTTTAAATCCCCATACTGACATGTGTTTTTGGATAGTACGTATAACCCATTGCAATGCATTAATGGATTGTGCAAAACACCCTCGGGTATTGAGCCAATACATGTACTTGTATACTATTTTGCTGAAAAAGTGAACTGTGTTAAGTCGTGTAGACAAGGCCGTGAAAGCATGAAATTCCCCTTTAAGTCAATATTAGCCTTATTAACAATGAATTTGTTTACACTGGTTTATGGGGCACAAGACCACCACACCTACAACTGTTCAAGTTCAAGGGATAGCCTGAGAACGGGTTGTGAACTGCCGAATTGTAAACCACAAATGTGGCCCATACTATATAGATACAACAATTAAAAGCATCGTTTTTTATCAATCGTGAACCCTTTTGGCATTTGTTGTATTATGACTACTAATTTTACTGTTGAAACAAAAAAAATAGACGACACAATCATTCGGGAAGTGGAGATCTATGCCAACCTTTTAAACTTTTTTGTCTGCTCTGAAGATTCACACTCCACCTAGTTTATGAGCACCAATAACTCTACAGGATAACCCAAACTCAGCTCATTCCTCCACTTCAGCACCATAAAAAGTCAATTGTTGCCTGTTGCTGCCATGTTGTGTTGTCATAGTTACAGTCTTTCAGCGTATGTAACAAGAGAGTACAACTGGTGACAGGTTGGTTTTTGGAATTCTCGTCTTCCAGAGAGGTTCACAATCGGCAATATTCTTAAGGGCAGCCCACAATTCATCATCAGGTGTTGAATTTTCGTTTACAAAACTTAAATCAGATTAAATAAAATCTTGTTTTACACATAATTTCTATGGAGAATGGGTTAGGGCAGACATATAGAAGACGCTTTAACATTAAAAATAATGACCATGTAGGCCTTTATAGAAAGGAATCCCGCCAGGGATTGGCTTTTTTTCAGAAAACGGTAATAGCTCTGCATGTCCCTATTATATCAAAAGTCAAAATTGTGTCGCCACGCTTAAAAGGCTCTGAAAATAAAAGCGACACTTTCGCATGGGGTCAAACAGCTGTGACATATAAAGACATTCACTTAAAGGTGAAACGAGAGATTTCAATGACAGGTTGCAGTGCTCCTAACAAAAAAAATACACAAATTCTGATTTTTGCAATTATGGAAAAGCATTCTTATCAAGAACATCACCATGTGAAAGGATTAAGCTAAGACTTATTTCTTTGGTACAAAAATTGTAAAAATTTCTAATTTCTATAGGAGCAAAGAGGATAATGTTATCCTATGTTTTATATTGAAATAATAAGCATATAAAAATCACTACAGGCATTTCTGTAGGGCAAGTAAAAGGTGATGGATATCTATTGTGTTGTTGTGATCTATATGTAGTGAAACCACTACATATGGCATAAATCTGGAGGCCTCCACATCTCTCGTTGCCCCTTTTAAAAATCGGAACAGGCAAAAAAGGGAATAGGTTACTAAGACCAAACCTAATTCTCTAATAAAGAAGGAAACCGATTTTATTAATTTTAAATAATTTGTTCTTTCTAGCAAAGAAGCAAACAAAAATGTTAAATAGCTAGCTATAAACAATACTGGATCAGAAATTGCTGAAAAGCAGTCTGGGTCCAGAGAACCCCAACGTTTACTTAAGTATTACATTTTGCTGGAAAAACATCAGGTTTTTGGCGGATGTAACAGGCAGGGCAAGATGCTGCATTCTATGGCAAACAATTGTCACCATTTAACCAATTTTATAGGGCAGAATGATGCAAACTGAAATGATTTTAAAACAAAGCAGTTCTCGAAACCACTACGTGTCGCCTGGTTTGCAATCCAATTCTCCCTCACAAGTTGACCATGCGTGTTTATACTGAGTATAAGGCATCACACGGTATTTATCGCCATATTTGCGAATTTCTGGCCATTGTCCTGTTACACTGCCTGTTTCTACTGAGGGTAAAAAGCCGTATAAGGGCAATTCCAATGTCGTGGACGTTACATTTTGCCACCCTCTCTGTATTCAAAATGTATTCCAAAAATCTTGAAAGATAAGGAATTTAATTGTATTTCTGGTACTGATAGTTCACTACTACGGTTTAACAAGAACATCAAAATCAAAAGCTCTAATTCAGTTACAAGAAAATAGCTTCAGAAAGGGGGGGGGGTTCGGCGTCATGGACGTTACGAAAATGGAAAAGCAGTTTTTTGGACATCAATTATAACCAAAACTCTCCGAAGTTGCAAGCTCAAGTTTCATTATTCCTGTTTTGTTTTTAACTATGGTAACACTTTATTTTACTTTGATTAAATACGAGGAAAGCACCTTCTTATACTATAGAAAATCTTCCAATGTAATGTCATGACTTACATTTCGTGTAAATGCATGGAAGTTACATAATTTGAATTTTCCACATTCGCTCATTCAAAATTGATAACCATAGTATGTGCTCTTGTCATTGCTTATCAGTTTGTTTGTTCCATAGAATATATTTTTTGAAGTTTACATTATGTTTTTGAATAGTGGTTATTATTTAAATAACATTTTAGGTCAAACCTGGGTACGAGGGCGCTTTTCTATTTTTTTCACACACGATTTTTGAAAAACCTACTCTTACATACACCGCTATAAAGATAACCAAATTGTACAATGCTCAACTAAATTTGAGCATCTGATCTTATTAGGTTTGCTGTAACATTCCTTTGAATTTGCATGAAAGTGCCCATTGAAGCACAGGGGTCAATGCACTTTTCCCCTGTTATCAAATCAGGGGGAGTATTTCAAAATAAACTTTTAGGCCTACTCACAAACTAAGGTGATAGAAGGGTGCAACTCTTTGAGCAGATCTTTCCAGTTTGTTACGCCTTTGAATGTGGCCTTAAAAAAAAGTTGCGAAACTGATGTAAAACGCCCTCGTGCCCAATTTTGACGATAAAAGGGTCAGTTTTTAGAATCTAATGTATCAAAATGTCATGAAAACTTCAAGAACAGATTCTCTGGACATCAAAACCAAATTTTTAAACATTACCATAACAAACCATCCCATAATAACCCATTTCCGGGGGTGTTTAAATGTGTAACGTCCACGACGTAACGTCCATGACCTCATTCGCATTATTGCTAATTAGTATATGTTTTCACATGTTATTATCTCCATATATGTACATACATTGTATATCTATTGATATATCAATTGCATGGTAGTGTGTTTACATGAAAAAATAGTATAAAACGTCCATGGACGTTACACTACATCGTGGAAAATCAAAAGTAAAAGTTGAAACTCAAAGAGCGCCCTCTAGATAACGCATTTGATTTAAAAGTGTATAGTTAATAAAGTTCCTCTCTTGGTATTAGGTTAAGAAATGAATACATTTCCGTGGTCAATATTCATAGATACGGACTAAATCTTTGACAGCACCAATTTTAGTAAAAATTGCAAAAATCTGTTGTTCGTAAATACATTTTTCCAAAACCATAAAAAATACGAAACACCTGACAATTCAATATTAAAGCAGATGTATCAGATACGGTATCCTTTCATCCATGTTCATGTAAAATGTTGCATAAAATGATTTCAATTTTTAGGCTCAGGGGACATTGCCGTGGAAGTGCCATATGCGGTATTTTCGTCCGTGAGCGGCATTTTATCAGGTCAACGTCTGGATGCTTCAGGTCACGTGCAATGAATTGTGTGTTGATGACCCAAATCCAGAACAAACGAACCATCGCTTTGGACTTTGCTTTTCCCTTTTTCCGTCCAAGTTTCTTCTTTATAAGTATTCTTTCCACTGCCCGTAGTGCCTGTATCATCGATTGACTTCTTTAACATTAGGCAGCCATGGTTTAAATAGATTTCAAACTAGTTTTGATTTGTATCAAAGTTTTCGAGGTAATTCCGTTCAGACATTTGTTGAGTGTTTGTGGGTATCCCGAAAGTCGCATTAGCGATATAATTACTAGCATAAGCCATGCAGTTAAACTCATATCAAAGTTAGATTCTCAACCCAAACCTTTTTAGAATAGATACAAAATTAACCAAAGGCCTAATAATCATGTTAAGAAGCAAAAAAAAAATAATATTAAATGCTAACTGTTGAAACATGCTATTTATTGAGCATGCAATAACCATTTCAACTTCTTACGCGGGAGCAACGTGACCCATCCGCTCTCAGAATTTCCAGTTGAGGCAAATTCGTGCGTGCATGTTTCTACTGGAGTCGTGGTCCGGTAATTTGAGACGTCATCCATCTATGGGTGGATCACGGAGAGCGGCAAATGCAGTAAACATTTCGTGAAACCTGTCAATGTTTCGACTGGAGTCGTCACCCGTCATAAGCGCTATTTGCGGTATTTACCGCAAATCACTGCCCCTCAGAGAGAAACACCGCAGTATGACCGGACATGAGTTTGGTGGCCAAATGTTGGTAAGGTGTCCATGCAAGAGCAATTTGAAAAAGGGGTAACCAACCTAAACATACAAACATATACATAAAACATGGACAGACATACAAAATTTGGATTAGTGCACTGTGCTTGTAGATGACAACAAACTATATCATTCAAAATGTAGTCTTTTGTACAATATCATAATCTTGACTTATAATAATAGTCCAACACAGCTAGATCTCAGAAGCGCATCTTATCTTTTTTTTTTTATATTAATTGTAATTAAAGGTAAAACATTTTGGAAAACAGTTTCTCTTAAGGTATAACATGTATTGTAAATCATAAAACCTTCTCCACTGAACTCCATACCAATTGCCATATGATTATTCACACCTGGTTTGTGGAATTATTAAACAAGCAAAAAATCAAAAACAAGGTTTTACCTTTTAAGGCGATTTCACAAAATTTCAAGATAATTATGGGAACAACTCTTGCAATTTATGCAGGTCGTCGTATTGAACGTAATAAGAGGAACATTCAGACGCCAAAATACAACATCCTGTCAAACTGTCAAGATAGTAACCACAAAAATGACTGTTTTTTAAACACAAAATCAAAGAAATGGTAATTACAAATACTTTCATGAACAATTATGTCAAATAACATAAGCATGTACATTTGGATAAGCATGTAGTTTGGGCCCATATGTGAATATATTTTGAAATGAAAATACAAAACTGCAAAGTTGTTCTGACAAAATTGGACCAATGCACAAGTTGAATAATGTCAAGTCAACCGCAATAGTCCTGTTTACAGCGGAGTGAACAAATAACCATTTCCATGGCAGAAAGGTAAAGGCACACTTACTCTGACAAAAAAACACCATGAACAAAAAACACCCTTAACAAGACCCAGAGTTTCCTTAGTGTAGACATTATTCCCGTAATCTAGAAACAATGCAACTTTGTCAAAGTAGGTCCCATAAGCCTGATGGTAGATCCCATCAGACTGATGATAGGTCCAATACAGCTGGATGGTTAAATCCCATACAGCCTGATGGTAGCCGCCCATACAGCCTGATGGTAGGTCCCTTACAGACTGATGGTAGGTCCCCTACTGCCTGATGGTAGGTCCCCTACAGCCGGATAGTAGGCCCTAAACCTGATGGTAGGTCCATACAGCTGATGGATAGATCTAATAAAGGCCTAATAGTAGGTCCAATAGTGCTGATGGTAGTTCCCACACAGCCGAGGGGTTTTCGGTCCCATACAGCCCGATGGTAGGTCCACCAGCCGATTGGTAGGAGGGAAAAGGATCAAAAAAAGAAGACAACTCTCGATGCCTCAGTATGCGCTTCCCGCTTTGAGGGTGCGATGGTGCAGGCCCCATTACAGCAGAGGGAGAGGGGCCCGCGAGGGGACAGTAGGTAGGGCACAACACAGCCAGACGGGGGGGTGGTACGGGTAAAACACCATTTTGATCCCTCCCCCCCTCCCCGATGACGACGATGGGTAGTCCCATTTTTAAGGCACGTCGACCGCCCCCTCCCGATGGTAGGTACCATACAGCCCGATGTGGTCTTGGTTTACGTCGTAAGGACGTCTCGACGGGGAAAACCCGGGGGAAAGTTCATGGCAGTTGAGTAGGGGGAAGGTGGGGAAAAGGTTTGGGGGCGTGGGAGGGGAGGGGAGCGTCGGGGCAAAACAACAAGGGGACAGACAGAGGGGAGAACCCGGGACATAGAACAAAAAGCAACGGGAAAGGAAACAAGACAGGACGGGGGGTTACAGCCCCGATGGCCGAGATGGTAGGTCCCATACAGCCCAAATGGAATAAATGAATGGTAGGGTCCACCCCACATAGACAATATAATTACTTATAGAATTATTATTAGTAGTAGACCCGATCGGATAGGTAGGTCCCCCTCACACATAAAGCCCCACAATCAAATAAAAAATGAATGACTTAAAAAAAAAAAAAATGGTATACATGGTAGGTCCCACATCCCCCCACCACCAGTCACGGCCGACAATTTCGTTTTAAAGGTCCCATAAAGATCGTATGGTAGGTCCCAATTACAGATGATGGTATGTCCAAACAGCTTTACAGGAGATGCCATTTAGCTGAGAACATTTTTTAATTATTTTTTCAGGAAATTTGTTTTTCTGTAATGAGCTTTTTATTTGAAATTTTGTATTTGTTTTGATTTTTTTAATTTCTCTCTATGACATACATTTTTTATTCGGGATTTGTTTTCTGAATGTCTTTTTTCTGGATGTTTTGTATTTTGAATTATATTAGAGTATGATTTGATTTTTTTTTTTATTTAATGTTTGTTCTGTGATTTTTTTTTAAATTTGTTTATTTGGAAATTATTTTTTGTCATTGTTTTCGGAACAAGTAGTAAACACAACCTGATAGATTGTCAAGGAAGTCTGTAAGCTGTCCCTGATATAGAACATACAGGGACTATATGTTCCTACACCTGATAGTTTGTTAAGAAGGAGGGAATACCAGAAAACGCCGATCATTTGTAGAGCTGCTTTCGCAACTAAAACTAGCTATTTTTCCATTTAATCCTTCAATACTAAACAAATGAATGGGCAATTGTTGTAATAAAACCAAAAAAACCTAGTTCATCAAAGTGTGTCGTGGAAGTTTACATAGATATCTTAGTGAGAAAGATAATATATATTGAACACGCAACACAATCATTTCAGGCCTGGAAACATCACTCGCAACTTGACGATATGTCAGGTTTATTAGGTATAATCATTTAAATTTCAATAACTGTATAAGTGGATATTTTCGCCGAGGTTTTATTTTCGCGAATTTCGTGAGGGAACATTAAACAACGCGAAATGGAAAATAAAACCGAGAAAATAACTTTTCCAATGATTTGTATTGCATGATTGTCAATACCATGAAATAAATTCTCGGCATTTGGCAAAACTGTTAAAATGAGCGAACATATCTATAGTGAAAATTTCACTATACAGTATCTTAATAAATAACTGGGAGAGAGAGTGAAGGAATAGCAGGAGAGGAGCAGAGAGGGAAAAAGAGGGAAAAAGAGCAAGTGGGAAAATTGGGTCGGTCTCGAAACCAGGGGCTCAACAATCATCGGGCATACCACGTTCACGACGGTGCTGCTGGCCCCCCGCGGTCAGTTTTTCGTGGCCCATGTGTCTTCGTTTGAAGAAACAAGGCTAACATTCGGGACTTACTGCATTTTTCCCACTCAGTGCTGTGGTTGTACTGTAAGGAGTGGGGGCGGGGCATTAGGGCTACGTTATTAAGTATTTTTTCCCAACTGAAAATGACAGGAAAACGAAAAAAGGAAGAAAGAAAGAGAAAACCGCCAGAATATGAAATTCCATTCAATACGTGTCAATCAAGAGTTTGTACAAACCAGTAATGACTAAAAGATCCCAATTTTGCCTTATTCTGTGATTTGTATTTTCTTATTCTCTGCAGGGTGTGTAAGCCTATAATACTTAAACAGAGAAATGCAAAAATATGAGTTTGTGATTTTTTTTGTTTCCGGATTTTAGCAATTCATGATAGTGCCTTCTAATAAAACATTAAATCATTGATATGGCACCTGTAGAGAACACAACAGCACTTACAGCACCAGTATAGGAAATTATAATCAAAACAAAAATGCACCAAATTCATTTAGGCAGCCATTAAAGACCACTGGTGGATAATATTGGATTTTGCATTTTTGATTTTTATTTAAACTGGAAGCTTATTCCAGAGGTGTGGCCGATCACTTAAATGACATGCCAACCTATGCATGTATACTTTGTACCAAAGACCGTAGTTAGCATTTTTTTTAAATTTTTGGAGCAATCACCCCCAAACACCAAATAATACATGTTGAAACATGCATAACATCCACCAATTGGCCCCAACCAACCAACACACACACACACACACACCATCATACATGAACACCACCTTAAATTCCTTGCCTAGTTTTCATTACATGAAGGATATGTATGAAAATGCTATTGTAAAAGTGTCATTAACAGTGCACTACATGTATAAATAATACCTGCTCTAAAAACAGCTCAGAAATTGGGTCAAAACACTCAACAATGATGCATGTTACAAGGCAAAAGGAACAAAAAGTTCTACAAAGAAAACACTAGCAGTCTTTCATGTACATTCCCCTACAACATAGGTTTTTTTCGACAAGCGGTGGAGGAATATCTCTGATGAGGCTGCCCTTAGAAAAACAAATTGTGGAATTAAGCAGTGAGAGGATTCAACCCAATACATTAGATCATGTGCTGATATAAACATTCATGTATTAAATGATAATATCAGTACAATATGGCCCAGGCGAAAATGTTTCAACCATTGTCAACCATAGGTTCACCCATGGTCAACCATGGTAGAACTGTGCTTGACCATTGGTCAACTGCACGTGGCCAGCTTTGACCAGGGTCAACCATAGGTTTGAGTGAGAAGTGGCACCACAGTCCAACCCAATGGTTGAATCATGGTCACGCATGATCAAAAACATGATTCAATGAAACATGGTCAAACTATGGTTAAAATTGCCCATGTGGACCCGCGGTCAACCATATGTTCAACCATAGGTTGGACTATGATGCCATTTCTCAAACCTATCGTTGACCATGGTCAAAGTATTAGCAAAGTGCAGTTGACACATGGACCAGCTCAGTTCTACATGGTTGACCATGGTGACCCATGCTAGCATTGGTTAACATTTCTGTGGGATTCCATAACTGCCACAACAGGTCTGTGCAAACTGGTGAATATACTGTACTGCACTCATAGCAGGATATTTAATTTTCATGGATTTTATTTACAGTTTTATGGTTTTTGTGTGGTTTGTAATTAGAGAGTCAAACCATTAAACCCTATGTCCATGATGACAAAAGAGTTTAGGACATGTCTTATGGTCATTCTGTCCAACCAGAAAAAAAACATTTCAATTACATTGACTGAGCCGGTATTTTGTTAGTTATTTGAATTTGCTTACGAAGAAATGATGAATTAATATAAACTGCCATTATTTTTGGTGGAAGAACCCGGCCTCCAGCCTCGTTCTTCCACTTAAAATAAGGTTATCGCCTTGGGTTAATTGTCGTAAAGACAGTACCGGTTCCAAAATCATAACTATTCTCGAAATTTAGCCAAAAACGAATTTTGACTGTAGACATGGTCTAACTGTAAACTTGGTCCAACCTTTTGTGCATTACGGACCTGAAGGGTCAAATATTTGATCTATGTTTTTAAAAATTCACGATTCTGACGTTAACTGTGGAAGATAAAACCCTTGCACAAAATACCCAACCTCTATACACATACCACCGGGGACCACAAAAAGACGACCATGGCAACTTGATCAGAACAACATAGATAGCAGTAGGCATACCATACTCATCAATAGGAGGGGGGGTGTGAAGTTTAAATTGCATTGTTATCAACCAACCAAACATTACTGGTTCCTGTAACTTTACCAAGTGCACATAATAGCGTATGGCAAAAACTACGTAGGCCTATGTTTATCCCTGGATACATAATCCTGAATGAGTAAGGAGGAGTTCTGCATGAATAATTCTGTTTGCCGTAAATTTTGTAAACTTTATGTGGTCCGCGACTGTGTTGTCCTGTGGACGATTTTTAGTATGACACTGTACATGTCCCAAAAATTAATTCTCCTAGAACACCACAGATAAGGCAGACTATTCAGGGACTTTGAACTTGAGAGTCACACATAGGCATTGCTTATTCATCAATCAAGGGCACAATTTATGCACAAATCACAAAAAGGAACAGTGTATGCCAGAAATGATTTTGTTAGTGTTTACTTGTGAAAGCTTGCCTTTCCTAATAATAGGACCCGTAACGTTTTGTATAAGCTTGTATATTTGTGAGACTTATCTCTCTCTTGGTGCATGCATGTTACCCCGCGTGCTGTGTGTTATTTATGCCTCCAAGGCCACTTTGGTACTGTAAAATATAAAATTAAAGGTGCATTTTGTGAACATAACTTCGTTCATTTATAATATACAAAAAAATATTTATCTTTATTTAATAAAATTTCTATGACATAAAAGTTTCTGTCTAGATGCACAAAAATAATTGTATGCTTCAGGTTTGGAGACTGACCCCAATGGTGTGAACCCCGACCGAACAATCGATCAATTTCATTTTCAGGACTGGAGCTGAAAAATTATGTACTGATTTTAACCTGAAAATTAGCTTGAATTGAGGGGAATACGATTATGGAATCTACATCCTACATTAAAAACAGCCTTCAATCAGAGCTAAACTCATTGAAGATATTTTCAAGTGCCAAAGAGGTTGTCCTATGATCAACCAAAAGACCTGTAAATGAAATGAAGCAGGACTTATTAAATATAAAGAAAAAAAAATCACAATAACAGCAAAATACCAAAAACAGTACTGATGTACACATAATTGATTATTGCCTTTACCTTCCAGCAAATTAGGGGGAGATTTTCTTACTAGTCTTTGGATTTCTTTCTCAAAACTGGGGGGTGGATAATGCTTAAAACATGGAGACTACTCAGGTCAGTGTGGTAATTGAAAAAAAAAAAACTAGAAATGAACAATCAGGGTTTATAAAATACCACCGGGGGTGGGTGATGCCAAATAATATCAAAATTTGGACATAACTATTCACATGATGCAAAAATGTGAAAACATGTTGTATAATCTCCTTTCTGATTGGTTGTTATACTGCCATAATGAGTGAATTGAGATAAAACGCTCTATTAGAAATGCAATTACAGTATTCGGGCCAGTGCCTGCTCAAGAGTCTGTCAGGCTCTTTGGTGCCAGGTGATGCTTCTACATGGTCATGGTGCCAAATTTTGCACCACTTTGACTCGTACAGCTCATGCTTTTAAGTACGATCAACTAATAAGGCAATTCGTCATGACAAAAATCTGCAAGATAGTATAGTAGCTGGAAAAGTTTTTTTTTGCACAGATGGAAAAGATTACATCGCAAGCAACAGGAATCACCTTACATTTTTTAAATAAAGTTTTTTGTTATGCATACCCGATTTTTTTTCAACCATGAAAAAGACGTCGCTACTAAGATACAAAAATGCAGCTTATTTAATAATGTTGTTCGGAAAACAAATAGCCATCTCAATGGGACCACGGTAAAACCGAATTTCATTACATTGGAATAGTATCAAATTGCTGTGCTGTTGAGTGCCGAACCATACCTTAGCACACGCTTACATTAGCATATATCTTTGAAATAAGGCATCCAAAGGTACTTAAACCTTATAGTACGGCTTTGACAAATGCTGTGCAACAATTTGGGGAAGGAATGTACTTTGACAAAAACAAAACCAGTATTGTGGCGGCATTCAAGGAAAAAATGAAAAAATAAATAACAAGGTTTAATCGTAAGGGAGAAAAAGGGGGAAGAAGAAAGGAAGAAAACTAAATGAGATAGACCTAGGAAAGAGAAGTGGAAGGCAAATACTATCAGCCAATTATAGTAGTACTCTTATTCCCTTGGATCAGAAAACCTGTGTCCAGTATTCTAGTTAGAAAATACCATCCTGGATGTTTTGTATGATTTATCATACCCAGAACCTACTCTGTCTAAGAAAGATCGCCTCCAAAAGTTTTAGTCCAACAACCTAACAGGATCTCCAAGGGTGTGTCGTGAGGGGCCCCACCCCCAAAGCGATTAGTGTTTGAGAAATAAGCATGCTTTTTTTGCCCAAGCATGTGCCAATCCAAAGTACAGTCATCTTAAAGTGGATTGACCCGATTCATGGTCTGTATTCATTGTAATTTTTCCCCTCGCATTTAGAGGCAAACATCACCACAAGATCTCTCGACTCCTACTGTCACCCAGATTGTACCAAACCCAAATTTTGAGTTTAAAGTGGTTTCAGATGATTGGATATTAGAATCAATATGTGTACTAAATTGGCCCATACGACAGTATGTGTGATTATAATGTGGTTGACACCACATTTGGAGATGTTTGTTTGAACATAAAAAGAAAATACTATAGGCCTAAAATATAACTGGGGATAGGAGAAATTATTCTGGATATTAAAACATCAATTTTTGATGGAGTATTGTGTGGGTGTGTGTGGTTGGGGGGGGTTTGTAACAAGGTTGTCAATCTGGTTACCCCTCTTTAAAGTGACAGGCAGGACGGTTTTTAGAGGATACAAATTTCTCTCAATTTCACTGGATCGGTGTATAGTACAAACTACGAAGAACGTTTTTTTGAAGGTTTATGAACAAATAAAAGTACAAAAGAAAACCGCAAAACTTGTTGTGAACTTGCCTGCTATCGCAAATCGTCCCAATAGTAAGTTAAACCATGCTTTCACTTTTCTGTCGAGTATACCTAAATCTCATCTTATTACATAAGACGGCGTATCGGCTTAATTCCCTCAGGGTGATCTGATACATTGTAAGATTCCCAATATGCCAAAAAACCGGGGTTGGTGGTGCGCCCAAATTGGGGGCGTTGGGCGCTTCTGGACGGCTTCTTTTTGAACTACTCCCTCATTCTCGTTAAGGGAGGACTGAATGTAATCAAATATAATACGCTTGTGCAAATATCTTTCAACCAATCTTTTTCCCCATTTTTTTTACACGCAATGTCATGATCAACATGAAACATAAAACAATTGCTTACCAGTCTGTAGCCTCATCGCAATGCATCACATGAGGCCTTCACTGTTTAATTCCATTAACATCACTTCTTGTCCAATCAGTTTTAGGATTGTACAGGAGGATTCAGCACAGAAAATAAAAATTAAAAACACACCAAACATTTGCTTACAAAAAAGGCTTAATTTACATGTCCCCAAAGTGAGCGTGTTATAGCATATCAATTATCATGTACAGGGACACCGACTGTAGCAAAATAAAAAAACATGTCCTCGGCCCCTTTGTTGCTTGCCGTCATGGTTTGTGAATTATAGGCCTCACAGGACTTTGACCTTGGTATGTGACCTTTGACTTTATAAACAAATGAGGGTTTGCAATGTAAACTCCATAAACCCAGTTTGGCCAATTGAATGACTTTCAATGAGGTCAATTGTACATTTTCAGCCTATTCTACAAGTTTGCCTAACAGGACCTTTGACATTTTGACATCATCAACAAATGAGGGATCCAATGTTGCATATCGACTTCAAGAAGTTGGTTAAAGATTCAATCAAAGTATGAGGATATTTACAGGGCCAAATGTTACCCCTTTGTCCATGACAAACAGGCATCAACAACAGTGGGACAAAGTGATCCCTAAGGGTCTTCCTGCCTTAAGGCAGAGTAACACCCCCCAACAACAGGGACAAAAGAGTGACAGTGCTCCCTATGGGTTTCCTGCCTTAAGGCAGCCAAAACAACAGTGGACCAAGTTTGATCCCTATGTGTCTTATCTTCCTGCCTTAAGGCAGGCAACACAACAGTGGACAAAAAAGTGATCCTATGTGTCTTCCTGCCTTAACGCAGGCAACACAAACAGGGACAACGTTATCCCTATGTGTCTTTCTGCTTAAGGCAGGGGCAACACAAAAACAGTGGACAAAGTGAGCCAATGGTCTTCCTGCTTAGGCAGGCAACACACAACAACAGTGGACAAAGTGATGATCCCTATGTGTCTTCTAGCCTTAAGGAAGGCGAAACAAAAATGAAAGCCTTGACTGAAGCCTAATCCCAGTACACACAGGTCAGTTTTCACCACTATACTGCTCACTGAACTTGTGCCCTAGGTGGATGAGCCATTTTAACCCCAAATGACTAAAAAGTACTTTTGTAGTTTTTGTCATAGGAATCGACCAACGATAAGGAATGAGTAGTTCATGATATTGATGAAGGTGTGGTAATATTTACAATCTCTCCTTGTGGATTCTGACCCCCCTCTACTGGGGGGGTTGCGGGCAAATCACGGTCCGAGTTCAAAAGTGATGGTCTAAAACAGGTTGCATACTTTTTGCAAGTTGCAGGTGGCATAAGGAGTTTTGGGGTATTTCAAACTTTCACATCCCACCTCCCCCCTCCTTTCCCATATCAGAGTTAATCTATTGATCTTGACAAACCAAATTTGACTCTGAAAGTCTCAAGTCTTCTCATCATGAGAGAATGTCACGCCAGGTGGAGTGCCACAACGTCAGTGGTTTTTATTTGATCTTACTGCAAATGTCATAAAACCATAAGAGTGATGTCAACGACCTGAAAATACCTTGTCTGTGCTTAACACTTACTGTGCTCAAGTGATCGGATCTCGATCAAACATGTGGCAGGTAGTATAAAATGCTGCCTTTGCGTGCATTAGAGGTGTTAAGCAGAAGCAAAGAAACAGAGTAATGAGAAGCACCTTGGGTATGCCTTTATTCCTTTGTTGTTTTTTTAGTTCAAATTACAATTTTGCTGTCAAACACTTAGGCATTCAGTGAGCATCTAGCCCCAAATAACATGAACACAATTGTCAATGATACTGCACACTGCACTCAACTTAACTTCACAGCCGCACCATGCATTTTAAGCTTAATTGTAGCAAAAATAAATACTATCGCGCTCTTACCGAGGTCGTCCAACGGTTGACGGACACTTTCGATTTTTTGATGGGCAACGAAATATGTTGTTGGTTGAAGTGAATTGATAATTGCCTCATCATGCTATGAAACAATTACGGGGTTTTGCATATAGTCTTGTGGTTAATAAGCAAATTTACATGCCTAGTCTTATTTACACAAACTGGGGCATCACTAATTTATTACCACTAACTAAATCAGTCAGCAGAAAGAAAAACCACAAAATTATAAAACAAGCATGATGAAATAAAATAAAAATATCGATATGTTACTATCGTATGATGAAAGCCTAAGTGTTGGTGGGTATATGCATGGGGTGACAAAAACAGCTTGGTAGTGCGGTGACAGAACTAGGTCAGTTGTTGTTTAGAGAGTTGGTGGGTGGTTTGTGGGGTTACAAGTTGATTGTAAATGTCATGTTGTTTATTTCTGACAATTTAGTAGAGCAGTCAGATGTACAGAGACATATGACTAAGGTTGTTAGGTGAGTGGGTTGCACAATGGTTATGTATACAGGCACATCGTATACAGGGTGTCCAAAATGTTCTTGGTATTATTTGTTCTAGCTTCAAAATTATCATTATGTTGTTTTTGAAATTTGCTCCAATTACTGTTTCAACAAGGCGGTTCTCGACCACAAAGGTCCCCCGCCCGTCCGATAGTAAATGGAGGGAACTATAATTTAAGGAGGCATTGTTGACGGAAATAAGTGGTCTCAAACCACTCAGGCTGCTGGCCATAGCAGTTGCCAATTGATGGATTAAATGTTACGACCATAGACCATACAACTATTAGTAGTTATTTGACCTTAGATGACCCTACTTGACCTTGAAATGACCTTCAAAATTTTCAGTTTAGAAATGTTGACCACATCCACAAAGTTTCATGACCTACCAATGTGAGTTAGTTGGACCTGATAACCCCACGACCTTGAAAATGACTTCAAAATTTGTGACAACTGAATGCTTACTACACCCATCAGTTTTCCATGACCATACTACCATGTGTATGGATTTGACCTTGGATGACCCTGCATGACCTTGAAATGACCATCAACATTTTAGGCATGCATGTTGACCACACCACCCAAGTGTATCATCCTAACCCATACTTAGTGATTTGACCTGGATGACCCTGCATGACCTTGAAATGACCTGCAAATTTGTGGGCACTGAATGATGACCACACACACCAATTTTCATCAGCCTACCACAATTGACAAGGGCTATAGCAATGTTTTAATTCCATTTGACCTTGAAGGACCCCGCATGACTTAAAATGACTTAAATTTTTCGGCACTGAATGTTGACCACACCCACCAAGTTTCACATCCTGCCACAATTGCCAAGGCTTTATAGCAATTTATCCCATTTTGACCAAATTGGAACCTATTTTTGAACTCATATTGACCTTTGACCCATGCCACATGACCCTATCTCCGAAACTTCATCCGTGCATACTCGAGCGACATCTAGGTGAAAAGATGGGACACCCATACTTGCTTAGATAAAAAGATATCGTGTTACAAGGTTTGTAGCAATTTAACCCTATTTTTGACCATATTGACCTTGACCATGGACCAATGACCCACTTCAGATCCAGGCCAACGCGTACTTGAGATACATCTATGTTGCGAAGATGGTCACCCACGCTTGCTTAGATCCAAAGATATCGCGTGGGACGCACCAAACACACACACACACGCACGGACGAAGAGCATTTCTATAGTCCCCCTTCGCCAACAGAAGTTGGCGGGGGACAAAAAATGGCTTTTTTTGAGATTATGATAATCACATGCTTATTGTGAGTGCGCATCTATAACAATGATTAATCTGCTTAGTTCAACAAAGCAAAATAGGTTCTTCCCATCAGAATTTACTGATTTCAATTAAGTAAATTGATAAGGGATGAATAGGCTTTCTGTTTTTAGGTGAATGAATGAAGGAGCGGGCAAATTGCAAGCTAGCGGGTACACTTAATGTGAATTTCATCCTTTCTTGTGAATTTCATTCTTAACATAACCTCACTGGACCTACTACAAAAATAACACAAATAAACAAAATAGCAACACAACAATCTCCCTCAGGCAGACGACTTCCCTCAGATCAAGCCACGACTTGTTCACAAAACATGGCTTCACCGGCGTCAATTTTTCATCTTCCATTCTATTTACAATACCGTTTTGCAAGTCATGCACGTGGACATCAAATATTTAGCTTTATGAACGAGATATCTAACAGGGTACAGCTAACAATAGTTGACAATTCTCATCCTTGAAAAAAAATATTAAAATCTTACATCACAATGTTGACATGTAATCAGAGAGTATGTACGGCATAGCAGGGCTTCAACTGAAGGTACGCTTCTCCAATTATCAAAATTGACACAATTTAACCTCAACTCTTTGGATATATTGAAATAGTTGGTAAATTGGAATAAATTTTCTACATCATGTATGTAACATTCAGATAACTTTTTCCCAAATAAAAACAAATGTTCTGTTGGTTTTTATCACAATGATTTTTTTTTTTGGTAATTTCAACCCTACACTCTTTGGAGCAATCCATCTTTTTACCATGAAATAGAGGGCAATGCACTTTACACTCATTTATACTGTACCCTACACAATAATTTGACAGAATCAATTGACAGACTACTTATTAAAGGTGCTTGTTTCGATTTATGTCTATTGTATTCTCTACATGATATAATAGCCTGGCACCGTGGGAAACAAACTTGCAGTTTTTATGGTAGAAGCAATAATGCGCATTATTCAATACTGTGCTAATATTGATGGTTAACCATAAATTCGGCTATTTTTTGTTTACAGGGTGACCCAATAAAAACTTTACCCAAAATGAAAGTGATATTTTTCCACTTTTTTAAATTTGATTTTGGTTGAGTGGTTCTCAAGATATGGTCCACTGAACAATAAGTCAGCAGCAAAACAGACTGGTCCACGGAGCATTGGGGATTTCTATGCCTAAGAAAAATGATGCTCTGTGGATAAGTCTGTTTTGCTGACTTATTGTTCAGTGGACCATATCTCAATATTCATCAAAACATTTGTAGCTCTAGACATCCCACCGGCAATTAGCAGAAATCATACTGCCGGTGGGACGTTTACGCTCCAGCAAAAAAATTGCGGAATAGCGTTGTTTTTTTTCCCCCTGCCATCAGTTTAGTCCGCAATGTTGGCTCACGAGGGGAACACATCCTACCAGCATTTAGCAGCAGTAGGTTTTCAGCTATCTCCCACGGGGAAGCAGCCACGGACACTACTTGGGCAGCAATAGGTTTTCACTAGCAGTACTCGACTTTCGTGAAAGAACCCGAAGTACTTTGGAAAATAGTGCATGATGGGATGGGGTAAATGATGGGTGGGGTAAATGTGGCCGCATTATACCTCAAAAGCTACACACGTCTCACCGGCAATCGGCATAGTTCCTTTTCGGTCATCTCCTGAGGGGAAAGCAGCTTTAAAACAGCAATGGGTATCCCCAACAGCAATGTTAAAACTTTATCTCCCGTGGCCCGACCAGCAAAATTCAGCAATGAAAGTCAACCCGCTTCCTTGCTATTGTTAAGGGTAACTTAATTATAACATCTTAAGAGTCAATATGTGAACCTTTAAACTGTATAAAATGCATGTTTGATCAGACAATGTAGCCCAACATAATGCAACTTCTAGTTCAAAATCTGGATAAAATTTCAAGATGGACACTGATCAAGCTTTCACAAGACAGTCTCTTGAAATCAAATACAGTGCATATACACTTGCAGACATTAATCATCGTGCGGTCCCCAGCCTCAGAAAAGCCTGGCAGAAATCAGACCAACTTCTCATGATCACCATTACAATACACGCAATATATAAGCCCACCGCTCGTCACATCAATTTTCCTTCCAAGTGACCTGGGACACTGTTGTTGATATTACGGATGCTATATTAAATTTTTCATAATGTTGATCTGGCCAAATTTGTAGCCATATCCTGTCCACTGAACCAATTACTGACACAAGGGGCCAATTGTGTGGACACAGTAAAGGAAACTCAGTTACAAGCCTGTATCTCTGAAGAATTCAACTGCTTTGATTAAAGGGTTGCCATTGGCTAATAAAATAGAAATTACTCCAGGAAAGTGAGAAATGTATTGATTTCTGTTTTAGTTGAAAGCAAAGAATATATTTTATTTTCTTCAAGGATATCTTTTAAACCATACACAACAGGGGTGCTAGAATCATAACAGAAGGTGCAAGAATGGTCATTAAATACACCTTTAATTTCTCACAATTTCTCTTCAGAATTCAAATTTAGTGAGGGTCTAGGGCATTTATTCCTTTGAGTACCTCTCTTCCTCTCCCACTTTCCTTTTAAAAACCATTGTCGAACATAACCTATTGCTTGCATAATGTAGTTTTTAGTTAATCCAAAGTTTTAAAATCCTGTTTTTTCCCCACTAATGGGGGTGGCCGGATATACCTCACACTCAGCAATAGTGAGTCTAAAAATATATGAAAATTCAGGTACAGGTATTCTAGAACTCCTCCACCCTTCAACTTTCAACTTGCACCCCTAGAAAATCATTGCTGGTTATCGAATGCATCAGTATTAACAAACTTTGATTTTGTTTTTAATAAAACACAGTAGGCAAAATGGCACTATGATGCTTTAAACCCTTTTGAAGTACATGTATGATAACCTCCCAGAAATAAAGCTAAATGTTACTGTGTAAGCCCCATGAAACTGCGTAAGTTTTGTGGATGTTGAATTTTGCAGGTACTTTTCATACACCCACATCTGCTTGCAGCATGAATTCAAGCTACAACAAACGCATAAACCAAGAATATTTTGAAATGCAAATTTAGTATCTAATTTTGCCTCCATACCAATTTTTTTTCTTTATGCAATGCCTATACAACTAACAATTGTATATTTCTAAATATAGAAAAGACAAAATAAGGCTCAGAATAAAACATCAGTGAGGTGTATGCTGTTTTCAGCTTTCACATGAGGTGTACAAATTACAAATAGGGATTCAAACTTATAGGATTATGCAGATTTTGACACTAGATTGGAGAGGAAAAAAATAAACAATTTTGTAACAAATTATTGGACTGCATGTGATGCATAAATCTTCTTATAAAAGGCCTTTGAGCACAAATTGGAGAGCCTATTCTTGCTGGACTAATTCTACCGACATTTAGTTAAAGTTAAACCAAAGTTTTAAATCTGGTTTTGTTCCCGCTAACAGGGGTGGCCGGATTCACCTCACACTCAGCAATAATGCTGTATGAGGATTTGTTGGAGCAAAGATAATTGACCGGATGCCCTTCCTGATGCCAATCCAGTTTTCGGCAGTGGGCCTAGCGTTTGGGCAACCATGCCCACCATGCAAGGCAGCATGTGCTGGTTGGCCACCATTAGCTCTCCAGAGCTGATGCCCTTGTAGGTAGATCTTCTTTTTCATTCTACCAGGGTAACCAGGGTAATGTGAATTTGTAAACGTTGAGATTGCCAAAATACCAGCCGACAGACATCAGAAAAAAAGGTGTTTATGCACATACGGAGTTTGGTATAGCACCACACACACAAAATAAATTCAAGTGAAATACTCTTTAGATAGTTTGAGTACAGAATTTGGAAATACAAGTAAATTTTTTCAAATCAACCATCTCTCAACCTATCAATGTTGGTTTTATGAAAGCTGATCTATTTTAGATATTTTATAACCATCTGTTGATTCTATTCAAAGTGAAAGGTTTATGGGTTAACCCTAACATTACCGAACACCAACAAATGACAATGTACTGAGTGACAAAAATGCTCCAAGTCCCGGATGTAGGGCCCCGTTTTGAGACCACCCCAAATTTCCCAACTTTTCCTCTTTCCCCTTTACCTTATTTAATTTTTCATATTTTGACAGTGCAATTACCTCATGAACTGAATAGCAAATCTTATTCAAGGGTAGTTACACGCTGAGTCATGTTGTATTGTCAGTGACATCAAATCAAGTTTCATGTACTGGAGGGAGGGGGGAGAGGGAGGGAGGGGGAAAGAGGAAGGGAGGGGGAAAGAGGGGGGAGAGAGACAGAGAGAGTGTGCAAAATGTAACTGACTGAAAGCATTCCTGTAATAAACAGTAAATGCAGCACACATATAGCATGTTTTCCTTTCAATTTATACTGAAAACAAACTGAATATTATCCAGCAATATTATGTCCAACATTAACAGCCTATCCCATATGCAAGCAGTAGCAATAGTATACGTAATAGTCTAGTGATTACGCATCATTTGCCTAGTACAACACTAGTCAAGCAAGACAAGTGCACAACCTTAGCACCACATACGGTAAAATGGACAATAACACTGCCCAGAGGATATTCTCTAGTGGCATCTGACTGTGGCAGTGTCATGGGAAACCCCGCAACGATGTGCTGTAATCAGCCAAGATGACGAGAGATTCCTGGAACTTAACCATGATAAACCCTGATAGTGCAGGATTCCTAAAGCACACCATGTCTGCTGGGGGCATTTGGAAGACTTATTGTTGCCTAGATAGCATCCTATGAGAAGATGTGCAAGAAGTAACATTGGAGGAGGAATGACATCACTGCGATGTCAAGATGAATAAAGATGTTCACTTAAGACTTCAAATGGGGAATACATGTACAGGCAATGTAGAACATGTATGTGCTACATTTGTGGTTGTGGTACACACAATGCATGTTTACTGGTACATTCAATCCATGCATACAGGTATGAACTGTATGTGATAATAAATGTTACACACACATCTTTCTTGGAATTCTGTAGAATAGGCCCATGTACAAGGTGTCCGAAATAAAATTTGACCTCTGCTGGAGAAAAGCAATGACAGAAGAATTTGAAAAAAATATTCAAAACTACTTTCAACTCTAAGTTCTCACAATCCAAGCACAAGATCTTATTGAGAATCATTGGACAATGAAAATGACATTTTAGAGAAGTAATTTGAGATTTTTATGTCATCTGAATCATTAACGCAATAACAGCACATTTGTTTTTAAGAGCACCCCCAATTTTCAAAAAAATTAGATGTTTGCACAGTTGCATTGGTAATTGGCTTGTAAACTCTACCTGTGATTGGTAAAACTATAACTCTAAGAAGGAATTTTTGTAATTAGAATTTCTAATATTGGATCCCGATAATAATTCAACAGCTGCTGAAAACGCCATTTCAATGCGAAATACCGGGAAATAATGCCATACATGTCAACGTTCATCCATTAGCTGCTCCGTTAGTTCATGCAAGTCAACTTTGTGCTATTTCACAATGACAAACAGAAAATTTCACGTTGATTCGCAGGATCGAGATCTCCAGATCTAATTACAAAATCCCTCTTTATGAAGCATGCACACTTTTGAGCATTATCATTCACAGGTTTAAGTATCCACACAACTAAGACATAAATTCACTCAACTTGAATATTGGTGCTTTTCAAGAAATGTGTTATTAGTCCTTAACATAAAAGTATTCACAAGCTGTATACAATGTAGTTCCAAGCGAACTCCTCACGCACCCCCCCCCCGAGCCAGGGTTTCTCAATATGCGGCCCAAGGGCCCAATCCAGACCTCACCCATTGAGTTCTACGCCCCACTACGAACACGCCCCAGCACCCACCTAAAATATTAAAGGGAAACATAAGACATTCAGGTGTATGTGGCTCTCAAAAGGGAACTTTCAAATCTGTTTGGCTTTATGGCCCCTCAGCCAATATAATTGAGGAACCCCTTGTACTGGAGCCTTAAAAAACTGGCCCGAAACATGTAAGGTGAAATGTATGTGACAACAATGGCTACAGTAATGATTAATGGGAGAGTGGACCTAGAATATATCATTATCGTTATATTTTCTATTATATATTATTGATGTGTGTAAACAGTAAAGGTGTGTTCCAAATTGTTTGGGAGAGTATCAGCTTTTCAAAAAATCTGTTGGGGTTTATATGGGCAAAGGTCATCGCACCACACACAACAACCAATTAAAAACAGAAATACAAACAAACATCTGGTCCCCATTTTAAAATCAAGATCGAGAAGTATTTCTATAGTCGGAGTTTTGCCTATTTGTGCGCCAGTTCATTAAAAGTTTTGGGGCGTGTCGACGATTCCTTCATTCTGAAAGGTTTATGCTTTACCCAATCCAGTACATCGAAAATTTGATGTCACGATAAACCACCCCACACCCTCACCAACATACGCGATCTAGTGGCTAATCCCACTCCCTCACCCACCCGCCTCCATGGCCCGGGGGACGCACCAACTTGTCTTCCAATAGTGGATATCAGCGATCGTGTATGGCCCTCACCCAAACGTACAACACCCGAGCGGAAGTTCCACCTAGGCAGCACCAGAAACACACCCTACAGCCCGCCACATTCGGACTGAACTTGCTATCTAACCCCCCGTCATTGGGCTGAATTTGCCTATACACTTAACACCGTGCTTTGCCTTACAATGTTTTCCCACCTACCACAACACGTCCAACTTTGCACGCGACAGTGTAAACCCATAACTCTAAACAAAGCTTTCGCGACCATCCATCAAGCTGACGCACCTCAGCTACCTCACGCGGACGTGTATAAAGACGCCTTTACATGTTCACCCCCTTTAAATGGCTATGGTCCCTCTTGTAACTGCCCTGTAACGAAATTTTACCATGATTTATAGAAGTTTTTTTATTTCACTCTTTGGGTAAAGCATTTTCAATTTACGCATTATCTACAGCCTAATAAGTTTACAATTTAAATTATTCATTAAATTTCAAGTCTTTGTTAAAGTTGTCCGGATTCTTTGAGTTAATGGGTCTTATGGTCGTCGCATTGACAGTTTTTTACCTCATATTCAGCCATTCAATTTCAATCGAGCAGCACGAAAATCACACCACAATGACCTCTATTTTGATTGACATAATTTTAGAAACAGCACTTAATTATGTTTCTCGCACATAGGCCACATCTAATGACATTTTAGTGGAGAAATTATTACGGAACATGAAATGAAGCTCCAAATTATAATGTATAAAATATATGTAGGAGACGCGACGACATAGAGAAAGTAAGCGAAAATAAGGCTGAAAACGGTTAAAATCACTCGGTGAAAAATATCATGTGAAGTCAAAAGAAAATCGGGACAAAAACCCATTATTTTCCAGCAGTTCAATGTAATTTTTTACAAGGACTCAAAATATCACACCCTAAACACGTAATTTCGACGTGAAAAGCATACCCCTATTTTGAATTTAACTGTTTTGAACCCTAAACAATGTACGCGCGTAAATCGCCTGATCTAAAAACGACCCTAATTACGCGTTTTGTACACGGCATGATATCTCACCTTGGAATACAAGTGGGCCCCCCGGGCTCAGGTTCATGACACTATTGTTTCTTTGATTGAACCAAACAAAGGAATCGATAGCGTGTCTAGAATGTACGACAAATTAGTCAATTGATCTGGTATGAAGCCTTTACCTATTCGATTACAAAAAGTTCATGTAAAATGGATAAAATCATTATTATTTGCAAACAAATTGAGCATTTCAGATGTTAATACAAGCTTTTAGTTTTGATCCAAAAATCTCCCTCCCAAGGTTCGTAAACATCGAAACCCCTCTGCGTTTACTGACCAGGAATACAAAATCAGACTATAAACTTAAATGAACATATTCATGCAATGGTATTAGAGCCGTGATCCTATGGGAGGGCTTGTTAAAATTCTTTTAGTGTTCCTATCACAACCAATTTTTGGCCACTCTGCTTTCTGACTACCCCTACACACACACACATGACAAATCATAAAAACTTAAAGAAACTATATACGAAAAACGAAATGCACTAAAATTGTAAATTTTAAAAGCTAAAAGCACTATTCTTCAACTTTTGGGAACCTTATTCTCACAAGCGAAATGGTGGTACATAAAATAAAACATGATCACTTAAGGACACACACAGTTTCCACCCCGCAGATCACGTAGTTTCGTACAGACCCCGCGTGCCATTTTAAGCTGCTTTAGCTTTGGTCTTGAAATACCAAAACCACATTATCACAGAAGAAAAATTATGGCCTACATACATATCAATTCTAATTGACATTGGTAATTGTAATGCTCTTTCATAATGATGTGGAAATGAACTTGTTCTAATGAGCCTAATTAAGCCCGTCAATTTTGTCTCTCTGGAAAGCCTGTTGCCATGGCAACAAGAATGCAACCTAATTGAGCATAAATTCTGTTGATGTTGTGCACTCACTCAGAACATGTGCTGACATCATTTTCCGAGCTTCTCTCTAGTCAAATAAAATCATGAAATTCAGGAGACTGACGTAAAGCAACTTGTAGGAATATTATAGTGAACATCTATTCTTGAATCACAGCATCACAACTAACAACATGAATTTGTTACTACTGATTATACCATAATGCCTAAAACATAAAATTATTTGGCTGGCATAACAGGCTAAAAACATAGGTAGGTCTTATTTACATGAAACAAAATACACATGTCCCCCAGACTACCACTTTCTTCCAGTATCTCTGATTGGCTCATTATATGACATGACCTGATATATCCCCCTTAATAACCAATCAAAATAGACCGTCAATATGCATGCACCTTGGAGGTTTTCTTACCATGTCTTTGATTGGCTAATTACATCATATAGCCATTATGAATAACAAATTGGCCAGTAGCAATGATGAAATATTCAGAATTTCTTTTGTTGGGGGGGGGGGTGCTCCATTCAAGCATGAATAGGGGTGGTAATGCTCTATTCATTCATGAATAGAGCATCTCCCTGAACAAAAGAATTCCTGAATATTTCCGCCACTTGCCAGTAGTGCCAGGGCTCGGACAGTGCTGTTTGCTGGTTCCAACCATGGGTTTCTCTTCCAATTCACTAGACACAGAATATCGGAGCCTCATGCCACAGCGCATCCATCGGCAAGGACAGTTCACTCTGTAGAGAGAAGGTGGTGCTGACAGATTGCCAGATCCGTCAAATCCAATCAGATCAGAAGTGTTTTATTACCTGACATGCAATAAGAAAATAAGCTACGCCTCTACGATGAAATTAAGAGCTAAGAAACAGTTGCCCTATTTAAAATGGCTGTGCCCATATGAACGCGCGTCTGGGAAAGGTGCCCCTTACGTTTATTCTTCTTCCGTGGTAGTGCCCAATGGGATTAAGAAATAGAAAATAATAATAGATATTCGTGTTGTAAAAAAAAATTGGAATTGCTTGAATCAGTAAAATGTCAACCAAACAAATGAAAATTCATTCCAAGATTACAGTTTTCTACACGCATCAACATTTCTGTGTTGTAAAAACTTATTTCCAGAAATTCCTAGATAATTTACAACTCACACAGTCACTATTACCTCAGACCTTCATTTCTGAGGAGCTCGATTGCTACAGAGATCCTACAGCTCTTCTGAACAATCTTTCAGCTCCTTTTGAAAGGCATGTTTTTTATAAGATATATATGTAAGTAATTGAACCCCTTGCTCCTAAATGGGTATAGACGTTTCATATAGAAGTCCCATTGATGCAAATGAGGTATTACAATTGATTCCATCATGCGCTGTATGACCTTGTGGAGTAGTGCTTGACGGAATGAATGGCAATACCTCATTTGCATCAATGGGACTTCTATATGAAACGTCTACCCCTAAATGGCAAGTACAATGTAACTAACTGTACACGGCCATTTTCTTACTCACGTGGTAGCCTATACGGCAGCTACACCATGTCTACCGCAGCAGCTACTGCACAGTACAGTGAGTACACACTGGGCTAAATGCGAGGCAGTAGCTGCAAGATAGGACTTCCAAAGTACAGAGTTATTAGGTATACAGTGATGTGGTTACTCTGCTGTACCTACCCCAATGGCTACCCTGTAATTGCCCACTAGGCGGATAGAAGGTGGATGTTGTGTAGACAGTACCGGAGTACACACGCAGCTACCACGTAGCTACTCCGCGATTACCACAACGCCATTTTGAGAGTGGATGAAAATTTCATGAAATGAGGGCGCTATACACTTGTTCTCTGTTTAGCATTTTTTGAACGTTTTTTAGGAAAATCATGATGAAATTCAAATCGGGCATCATCAAAAACCCCCATATACTTGCACATGTAACAAAAAATGCAAATATATGCCAAAAATATCTAAAAAACAAAATTGGCCATGAGAAATACAGCGCGCGCTGAGAGCCGGTGTAACCACGTAGCTACTCCACGACGGGGGAGACAGAAGGATGTGTGTACAATATCCTCTATGCGGCAAAAATACACGGAATCCTGGCCGGCGAATGTACGTCTAGTGGTAGGTAATCCTTGTTTACTCGGTGGTAGCTGTGTGGTAACTACCATGAAGAAATTGGCCGTGTATTACATTATTATAACAAATATATTTTCACTATAGTTCTATACATGCCTATTTACATACTTCACGAAGAACCAACCCCTCTAAGAACATTATACAGGAACTAGTTATGCAGTGCTGATAAACACACAGGCATGAACCCTATAATCTGGTACCATCTTATACCCCATAACCTTTGGAATAAGGTATCATATTTAAGGGGAAAAATCAATATTTCCCAAAGAGTAAAATATTTTCTGTATGACAAACAATTCCAAATTGTAACAACGCTGAGGTATATGGTCATGAGAGCAATGTAATATTAAAGGGATATTTTTCCATGATAAGTAAAAAATGACATTAACAAGGCCAGACAACAAACTAAGAGCCATCTCACCTCATCAAAGAAAAACGGAGAGAAATATACAGAGGGATGCCAAGTGTTTTACATATCCCCCAATCTGACCAAAATTTACTTTACCACCCACCTACTCAACTAAGCCGCACGCAGTAGTTTTTGACCACCACCCATGCTCCAGGAGCAGGTCTCCCTCACTAACCTCAAATGGCAGCTATTATTTTTTCTTATCTTTTTTGGACTTAAGAATTTTTCCCTCTAACCTGAAAAAATACATCGGTCCTCGGACCGCTTGTGTCGCCTGCCGTCGCGGTTTGTGAATGATAGGCCTAACATCAGCTGTGACCTTGATATGTGACCTTTGACCTCATAAACAAATGAGGGCTTGCATGTAAACTCCATAAACCAAGTTAAATAATAATAAAAATGTCGGCATTTATATAGCGCCTTTCACAATGTATCAAAGCGCTTTACATTTATTCCGCTGCCACTAGAATATGTCAGCTGCCTTACAAATGCCCAAGGCATACTCATACCTTTGGGCGGCAGTCAATGGACAATATTCCTAACAGCTCCCCATTTAGCACCTGGGTGGAGAGAGGCAAGTGAGGTAAAGTGCCTTGCCCAAGTGCACAACACATTGGCCTCAGTGGGACTCGAACCCAGGACCTTTGGGTCAAGAGGCAGCCGTTGTATCCACTGGACCACATGTGCCCTCAATTGAACTTCAACTTTTCAAATGAGGTCAATTTTACATTTTCAGCCTATTTTACAACTTGACCTCACATGACCTCTGACCTCAGTATGTGACCTTTGACCTCATCAACAAATGAGGGATCACATGTTGCACCTATGACTCAAGTTTGGTTCTAATTGAACTTCAACTTTTCAAATGAGGTCAATTTTACATTTTCAGCCTATTTTACAACTTGACCTCACATGACCTTTGACCTCGGCATGTGACCTTTGACCTCATCAACAAATGGGGGATGCCATGTTGCACATGTGACCCAAGTTTGGTTTAAATCCATCAAAGTATGTGGATATTAGAGGCAAATGTTAACCCTTTTTCACAACAACAGTCATCAACAGACATCAACAGACATCAACAACTACAGTGGACAAAGTGATCCCTATGTGTCTTCCTGCCTTAGGGCAGGCGACACAAAAATGATGACAATTTTAAATATTTTAAAAGAGACAGTAGCAAGATTCGAACCCGAGACCACTGTATCATGAGGTTAGCTACCACAAGACCAGCGAGGATTGGTGTGGCAGATTTGCAATTCCAATCCTGAATTTACAGAATAAATCGCTACTGCTATTGTGGTCAGCAGTCAATATAATGAATAGCTCCGCTCTAGAACAGTTGCCACAACCTATGCTCCAGGAGAATGAGTGGTTCTGGTCAAAATCTCACACTTGCAACTAAGCCTGATGCTAGGTAATAAAGTACACCTTTAAACAGTAAAATCGGCTACACAAAAGACAACTTTAAACTCAGATGAGTATGTGTAATAATCCTTACAGCAATGCCTAGGTTTTGTACACACCGCCCCTGGAGGGCGCATACTGATTGGTTCTCCGTGCACCTTGTGAGTTCAAACTAAGACCTACATCTTACCTATTTTCAATGCAAATGAGCCGCGGGTAATAGATCGGAGTGAAGGAGTCATGATAATTTTTGAATGAATTATAATCAATTTTACCTAAAAAAATTGGAGACTTTCGGAAAATCATATCCCCTGAACACTAAAGGCTAGGTGCGAAAAATAGGGCTTCGCTAAAAATGACTGAATTAGACCCATTATAGGGCCATTTTCCCTACCTTTTTGATATTATACCATCTCTCCACAACACTTACTGACATACATTAATATAGGAGGACAGAGCATGATATTCAGAAAGAGGCACATACAGTGTGTGTCAATAAAAATGCAGGATTGGAAACAAAAATATTTAACAAAATATATAAACCATCTCGTTATGATGTTAACATCCTTATTTAAAAGTGCACTCCTTACTCTTCACTATGCTTTATTCCAACTCATTTTCACACTCCTGTCCAGAGAGAGAGAGAGTACATTGAAGACTGGTTATGAATTCCAAGCTGATGGATCACCAAGGAAGACAGGTGTGGCAGAATTGGGCTTGAAGATCAATGTATCATTTTAATTATGAAGAAAGCGGTGAAATTTTTTTAACTGTAAATTCTGTTAAATACCTATAAAATGAAAGAAAACTTTTTAAAAGAATGGACATGATTAATTGTGATTATAGATTTTCCATCTAAGTGTTTGAACTCATCTTCTGATCAATTTTAATGTCTTAACTCAAGATGTCACCCCATATCCAAAAATGGATTCAATTCTAATGTAAGTCTTGTTTATTTGATATGATATCAGAAACAAGCGACCTCCATGATGCTTTGAAATAATGATATGCCACTTATTCAATCTTAGAGACATTTATCATCAGTTGTTCTAGTTTGTCTTCAATGTACAAACATTGTCCATAACTGATCGTAAAGTCATTGAATTGGACCAATTTGATTCAGAAGGGCTTCGCAAAACCTGTCAAAATTTTTGAACCAAAAATCCAAATTACACCAAACAAATCTTGTGAAAGAAAAGATCATGAACAATCAAATTCTTACTCACAAAAAATTGCTCTAAAATCCTGTTCTTTTATTGACACACACCGTACATTTACTTCATACTTGCTTAGAACTTAAAGTGCACATAATCATCCTATGAGCCGTTAATATTCTTGAACAATTTTTAATACAATTAATTAAACAGCTCTCACACATCTGGGCAATCAATAGACGACCATCCATATAATCCCAGTACCTCCGGCGTCACTGTAAATACTTGTTATATCTCATCCATAATTAAAAATGTACACACAACAAAGAAGTATGCCACATCTTAATCTTTTCGGTCAATGGTTTTAGAGGTGAATTCCCAATAATATTCAGCGGTCATTTGGGGAACTATTTGATACCCTTGCTATGACGTGCGTTATCACCCATGGATGCTCTTAGAAGTTAATTTCGCTACAAGAAATTTTCACAATAAGCAGGAACTTTTGGTAGCTTGAATTTTTTGCAAATATCAATATTCTGTGTAAGATCTATGTGGAGAAACCGATTCACTGCAATTGTTGTAAATTGACCCTTTTAATTAATTCACCAAATTGCTACCAAGTCTTTCTAGCCATCTACTTGACTGCAGACAGAAGCAAAATTTTGTTTCTTTTACATTGACTGAGTCTACACTCTTTCTTAGAGGATCTGTCATTGGTTCATTACAAACATGATATAACCTGAGGAGCAAATCAAAATATACCTTCTATATGTCTACCATGCATGTGTGATAAGCTTGGTGGTCCCGGGAATAGAACGAACGACTCGTAATTTGAAGTTTTTGGGTTTGAGTCCTGCTGTGGCTAAAATGTATGTTCTTCACTTGGGCACTACAGGCACCTTACCTCACTTGTCCCTCTCCACCCAGAAGTGAAATGGGGATAAGGGGAATATACAATCCAAGTGCTGATAGCAAGGCAGTACACTAATTAGCTGATGAGTACGCAAAACACAAAAACAGCGACGTGATTTGGGGTTTTCTTATACTTAGTACCGGGCTCAGTACATGTACATCCCTACCACTTATTGATCTAGCATTCAGTTGTTATTACTATTCTTCTCTACCCATATTTAAAAAGTTCCAGTGAGGGAGATCACTGCATGTTTGATAACAGGCTTGCCTGATAATCATAACAGGCATACAGAAAATGAGTTGAAATTACTGATATTACACAGCATAATTATAAACATTAACTATTGCACATGATAATAATATAACAACATATGATACATTTGCTTGATTGGCTCATTACAAGACACAACAAGAGATGGCTCTCGCCCCTCAATCTATATAAATCATACCGCTATATTCTATCAGTTTCTCTGATTTGCTTATTATGATATTACCTC
Organism: Ophioderma brevispina; assembly: GCA_023653785.1. Classification (NCBI taxonomy): domain Eukaryota; kingdom Metazoa; phylum Echinodermata; class Ophiuroidea; order Amphilepidida; family Ophiodermatidae; genus Ophioderma; species Ophioderma brevispina. The sequence goes on from JAMKCH010067086.1 coordinate 51,680, forward strand.
CCAAGTAACCAATCAAATAGTGTTTAGATGCCAAAAACACATCACGCATCACACGCGGTCCAACACGGAACCGCTAATGTCCGTTCACCGTGCGGTTTGTGAAACTGTGGCCAAAGGTCACATGAGGTCACCAATATGTCACAAAAAACCGTGTCACGGCGCCAAACCACCCCGTCCCTCCTTTCCACCAAGTTACATCATCGTAGCCCTTACGGAACTCACACGGCATGCAATATAAGGGTTAACATTCTGACCAGCCAAAGGTCACATGAGGTCACCAACATGTCACCCCACCCCACCCCCTCGCACCCCACCACCCACCACCCCCCCTGGGCACGCACCACTCACCCCCAAGGGCCCCACGCCCCCCAAGGTCACCCCGGACTGCCAGGCACCCCACCCCCCCCACCCCTCCCCGGGGGTTTGTCAGCGCTCTACGCCCGGAGCCCCCCCCCCCCCCTTCCTTTGCCACCATGTTACAACTCAACTCGTAAAGCCCTTTGGAACTCATAACGGCAATGCAATATATTAAGGGTTAACATTTTGACCACAGACACACAGATACACAGACATACGACTAGAGTAATCCCTATGTGCCTTCTGCAATTCTTGCAGACGACACAATAAATAGTTTAAGTACTGAGTAAAGACAACATGCAATGCAATGTTGACTCTTACATGACTATCAGTTAGCTACAGATACTTGCCTGTTTAAAGGTGCATTTTGTGATTCCAGCACCTTCTGTTTTATTCATGGTTCACTATATCCTTGAGAAAATCTTATTCACAAAAGTTAACTTAATTCCAATCTTGCAGTTTTGTGTGATGAGCAATTGCTTGTTTCCCATGGTCCCATAGGCCACTGTGCTGTAATTCTGTCCGTAAACAGACAGAAAATATAAAATTGCAAATTTCTTACTATACGAACCGAATTTGCACTGTAAATAGGGACGTATGGATGACTACTTAGGCTAACGGTTCAGATTAAAAAAAAATCTCAACTTTTTTGAGGTAGGTCGGGGGGACGAGGTTGTAGATCACAAAATACTCCTTTAGCAAAATCAAATGAACAAAACAATTGAAAGATGAATGAAAGATGGTCAATGAAATTAGTAAAAATAGAACTATGGCATAGTCTATTATTTACCTAGTTTATAAAAGAAACATCAAATAAAGCGTATAGTTTTAAATTTGTCTCACCCTGTATGGATAATGTTCAAATACTAGATAGGAGTTAATACTAGTTTGCCTCATCAATTCCTAACTAAACCATGAACCTTTAAGGGGCACATCAGAATCCACAGCCTCCCCAACTACATAAAAAGTTGAAATTTTTGTTTCATCTGAACCATTAGCCAGTGTATGTCTGCCTAGCCTTATGTTCAAATTAGATCTGCACTAGAAGAAAATTGTAATTTTGTACATGCAAATTGTAATTTTGTACTTCTGTCCATAAACTGACAGAAATTACAACACAGTGGCCTATGGGGCGCCTTGATGTGAACATTTGCGCATATAAACATTCAAAACTAGAATTTTCATGATGATATGTTAATAAACCACAACAAAAATGAAAATGTTAGGATCACAACATGCACCTTTAAAATTTTTTGCTACACTAAAAAATCATGTTTCTAAAATGTATAAACTACCGATGCTGTATAAATACTTTACTCTTTTCTTCTTCTCTGCACCCTAAAGGCACTGATAATAGTTGCTGAAGCCCTGAATGGTTTAATGGTCCATAACCCTCATTCTTCCTCTACCGGTACATTAACTAAATGCAAAAATATGAATCTGTGCGAAAATCAGCAAACTGCTATTTTGAATGCCCTTGCATACAGAACACACATACATGGGTAATTCTGCGAGTCAAGTCTCATTGTTGTTGTGAGCTGAAACGTCCATCTAGACACAATCAACACAAAACATGGAATCGCAAATAGGCTGCACCATGCGGCAGGAATACAAAATGACACCTTTACGCACTGAAAACAAGGGCACCTATGTCGGCGCTTTGTTGTATTTTGTTTGTTTGTTTGACAGACCTAGCTAGTCTTATGGGTATTCCTACATATTCAATTAGGCTTACTTCTAAATCCACACCACATGTATAACTCTGCATAATTAATTTCCATTAGAGAATTGACAGTGTACTAATCCTGCCATGTTTTTGCATCTACTTACAAACTCCAAGCTGCTATCCACGACAGTATATAGCAGTGCCGTTCCTAAAGGGGTTATCCCATTGATGAAATGTTCACTATAGCTATCCCACTTGTTCACTATAGCTATACATGTGGCTACAGCTATCCAATATGTCCACAAAATCTATTCCAATGTGAATATAGCTATCTATAACAGGGGTTCTCAATTATATTATCTGAAGGGCCAGAGAATCCTGAACATGTTTCAAAATTCCCAACTTGAGGGCCAAATACACCTGAAATTCTTATGTTTTCCTTTATATTTTAGAACAAGTCGAGGGCCAATTGAGAACCCCTGATCTATAACTTATTCTTTATAAATCAAAACTTATTCTTTAAAATCAAGTATGTTTTCTGAAATAGCTCCCCCATTTTATTGTCATGCACTCAATACCCTGTTTACTATAAATAGCTCTCTCAATTATGTTCATAGCTTTCCCATTAATGGGCAATCTCAACATTAATGTTAACTCTCACTCTTCTATTTATGTTCACTCCCTCATTAATGGCAGTGCACACCCCTAAATAGTCATTCATCAGTTATGTACAAAATGCAGGTATTTAAAGATCAATTATTTGCTAACAAAGTGACTCAATTGCTGAAAATGGGTTTCAACTTGGAACTCTAAACCTCTGCATCCCATGATTCAGCCAGAACATATCCACAGGTCGACCATTAACTTTTCAAACAACTGGAGCATGAAGACTACCATAGATTCTAAGCCCCTCTCAAACTATGTCTCTAGTTCGGGTTAAAGGGAGATGATCCGATTTAAGTCTATAATTTTTTCATCTTGATAGAAAGGCCTTCACCCCAAAACCACATCTATAAAGTTTTGCACCAATATTTCCACCCATTTTGATATGAGAGCTAAAAACATGATTTTGTAATCCCATAGAATGTGTAAAATTAAAGACACTATCAGTGATTTGAAAAATATTTGAAATTTTCAGGAATAGCTTCAAAGTGAAGGATAAGTCTGTAGAATTCTCATAATTAACCTTTTCCAGCTGTAGAATTGACAGAAAAGGAAGAAAACGGCAGTGTTCCAAGATATGATTCTCCATTTCAATATGTGTTTGTAGTAAGTGTCCGTACGGACAGTATCGTCTAAGATCTCTGATTCTGTCCTTATTAGGTTGCTTCTGGTCTTATCTTTTGCAGGGTATGTTGGGATACCTGTACTTGTTACATACATGCAAAAATCTGATTTTTGACGATTTTTTCGATTTGCTGATTTAGCAAATCACTGATAGTGCCTTTAATATTGGTCAACCAAATGGGGCATATTTTTTGCTCACAACATCCAAATACAACATCCTTTAGCTATAAGAATTCACAGGGTAAATGAGAAAAATAGTAGCTCTCTTCTGATACCAAAATTTGACAATTTCTGGTAAAATCTGGGGTCCCTAAGGACAAGGCTATTTGCGATCGGACCATGGCCCTTTACATTAAAGGTAATATAAGTACTTCTTCTTCTTAGGGAATCCACAAGTCATTGGTAATGGCTTGTGGTGGTGTCAGGATTTATTCAACTGAGTAAGCTGATCCGGGGCTGCATGTATCCACGATACGGACGCTCCTAACATGGCCCACTTTTGAAGCTGGGGGCGGATTGGGAACAGCCAGAGATTTCACCCTACTCTTAGTCGACACTGGCTGCGATGTACGTGTACAGTTGTGACTCTCTGTACACGGGACCGACAGCATAACGTCCCCTCTGAATAATGGGATGCTTTCATGATTAATTTGCCCAATTCCAAGTGAACCATGGAGGAGAGCGGTGGTTTGTATTTTGAAAGTGGGTTTTACCTTTGAACGTTTGAACTCTGCATCTGCATCCCATTCAGCCAGAAGAACCATAGTTGATCACTAACTTTTCAAAAGCAAATGAGTATTGAAGGGATTTTTGTACAATATAGCGCATCAATCCTCCCCCCCCCCCCACAAAAGTTTTACATTAGCTATACCACTGGCATAGGAATCCGCATGCTAAATATCAGTATGTATTTACAGTGATAGGCTGTGGAGCCACAGGAAGAGAGCCAGTGCACTTAGCACATGCCACTGGCAAAATAACCAACAAAATTAATGTTCGGACTGTCCAACAATCCTTTGAGTGTAAAGTGGTGAGAGAGAACTTGAAATTGTTTAATCAATTGTCTAGTCAGTTATGAAGTGAAGACATTTTCTGAGTGTATATACTAATCATAGGCCCTATATGAGAGATCGAGAAGGGTGCTTTCAGTGGCTTAACAGGCCTGCCCGCTCTGAGGGGGTAAAAATTTCCCTCTTAGGAGGGTCAAGGGCCCATTTTTTCTCCCGTTCAGAGGGCTAAAAAAACAGCTGATTTGGGTCATGGTTTTTGCCAATTTTTTTCCCGCCAAAGTCGTGGGGGGGGGGGGAACTGCCCCCCCTGCCCCCCCGCCTGTTACACCACTGGGTGCTTTGCAAAGGGACTGTTTGGATAATTTAAAGTGACAGGAGGAGATTTTTTAGGATACAAATTTCTCTCAAATTTCACTGGATCGGGTTGTAGGCCACCCTACCGATAACGTTTCGAAGGTTTATTTGGACAAACAGGTGCAAAAGAAAACCGCAAATCTTGTTTTGAACTTGCCTGCTATCGTAATCGTTCCCCATAGAAAACCATGCTTTGACTTTGTCGGGCACGACAGAACTACTACATCACCATCTTATTACATAAAGAACGGCGTACTCGGCTTATTCACTTCAGGTGTGACTAATACATTGGGTAGCCTTCCAAATATGTAAAAAAAAACCGGGGTTCAAGAAAAATTGGGGTGCTTCTTTCTGGAAATCTCCTCATTTCTCTTTAAAAAACCACAAAAACCTTGGCTTGTGAAATTTGTGCTTCTTAAAGATGTGTAAAGAGAAGAAAATTTTTCCCTGAATGGGCACCAAAATGAACATGCTTTGATGATTTTCCCCATGTTTCAATAAGTTTAATATTCAACTTCAGATTTGATTTTGTAAAATATCTCAATTATCACCAGCTTTTTGTCGCGTCGCCTTAGCGACCCGACGATAGAAACCACTGCTCTCAAAATTGCGAAGGAGTCTTTTTCTATAGCTGAAGTCATTTTGCATTAAATGTTTCTTTTATGAAAAAGATCTAGTACTACTATTAATTTGGAGTTTTAAGTGTTTGTGTGTAATGCGATCAATTTCAGACCAAAGAATAACAATCACATTGCATGTTTGAAATGGCCTTAAAAAAGCATTCTATTCTTTGATTTTAGTCTTTGTGAAGACTTGCTTTTTGATGAGAGTTTTTTGGTTAAACGTTGCGGGAAGATAAATGGTGGAGTAACAATAGGATGTTTAAAGTAGAAAATGATCAGGCCCCGTAGAGTTATACTACGTAAATGATTGAAAATTGAGCTTTACCATATTTGTGTTGATATTATTTAAGACGAAGTTTTAGCTAACATCTTTATTTGAAAAGACAGGAAGGTGTAACCTACATTAAATTAAAAGCTTAAAATTTGAGGATTCCGTTTTAACACATTTTGCCCCAATTGGGCGTTTTTTGATTTTCTTATTGGTTGAAATTACAGAAAGGTGTAACCTATGTTAAATTAAAGCTTATAACTTGGGGATTCAGTTTTAACACATTTTGCGCCCAATTGGGTCCGTTTTTTCTATTTTCTTTTTTGAAATGAAAGGAAGGTGTAACCTTGTTAATTAAAGCTTATAACTGGGGATTCAGTTTTAACAATTTTGCGCCCAATTGGGTGTTTTTTCTATTTTCTTTATTGAAATGACCGGAAGGTGTAACCTTATGTGTTAAATTAAAGCTTATAACTTGGGGATTCAGTTGAACACATTTTGCCCCCAATTGGGACGTTTTTTTCTATTTTCTTTATTTGAAATGACAGGAGGTGTAACCTATGTTAAATTAAAGCTTATAACATTGGGGATGCAGTTTTAACACATTTTGCGCCCAATGGGTTGGTTTTTATTTCTTTATTGAAATGACAGGAGGGGTGTAACTATGTAAATTAAGCTTATAACTTGGCGGATTCAGTTTTATTTAACACATTTTGCGCCCAATTGGGTGTTGTGTTTTCTACTTTTTCTTATTTGAACTGGGGGGACAGGAAGGTTATAACATGTTAAATTAAAGCTTATAACTTGGGGATCAGTTTTGTTAAACAAATTCTGTGCCCAATTGGGCGTTTTTATATTTTCTTATTTGAAATGACACGGAAGGTGTAACCTATGTTAAATTAAAGCTTATACTTGGGGGATCGGTTTTAACACATTTTGCGCCCAATTGGCGTTTTTTCTATTTTCACTTTATTTGAAATGAGAGGAAGGCGTAACTATTGTAAATTAAAGCTTTAAAATTGGGGATCAGTTTGAACAGATTTTGCGCCCAATGGGCTTTTCTATTTTCTTTTATTGAAATGACTAGGAAGGGTAACTATGTTAAATTAAAGCTTATACCTTGGGAAGGATTCAGTTTTAACACATTTTGCGCCCAATTGGGCGTTTTTTTTTTTCCATTTTTTTATTTGAAATGACAGGAAGGTGACCATATGATTACATTAAAGCTTATAACTTGGGGATTCGTTTTAACACATTTTGCGCCCAATGGGCGTTTTTTCTATTTTCTTTATTTGAACTGATAGGAAGGTGTAACCTATGTTAAATTAAAGCTTATAACTTGGGGATTCAGTTGACACATTTGCGGCCCATTGGGCGTTTTTTCTAATTTTTCTATTTGAAATGACAGGGAAGGTTGTACCTATGTTAAATTAAAGCTATAACTTGGGGGGATTCACAGTTTAACACATTTTGCGCCCAATTGGGCTGTTTTTTCTATTTTCTTTATTGAAATGACAGGAAGTGTAACCATGTTAAATTAAATCTTATAACTTGGGGATCAGTTTAACACATTTTGACGCCCAATGGGAGCGTTTTTTCTATTTCTTATTGAATGATTAGGAAGTGTAATCTATGTTAAATAAAGATTAGAAAACATAGTGAGGTCAACGTCACACACCAAGGTCAAAGGGCAATGGACGATCAAGTTGTAAACAAAGGTGATTGGTTCTAATGCAATCTTATGCTCAGATCAAACATATACTTTAATACAGTTATGAGATTTCTTTTTATACATGTTTATGTAATTAAAAGTGCCAACTTAAAACTAGAAAACCTAATCCTTTTAAATGCTTTTTAAGGTTGTTCTTATGTCTTGTAAAATTATGCCTGGCGACCGACACAGTTTGTTTAAATACTTGTTTTACTAAGGTGGCCCGACCCGATTACACAAATATTTTTCCTGTGTCATGGAAAGTGCCATCACTACATACTTTAATTCCAAAATTTCCCTTGAATCGCATATACCCATTTTAATGTGAGCGGTAATTTTGTGTATTACAATAAACCATAGAGTACTGTACACACTTATTTTTCAGTTTACCGTATAAAACAAACCATATTACAGTGCATGCTGGTCTTCGCTGTGACATCAGCCCCACTAGCTCTATGACTCCGTTTGGTGCATTGATACACTATGAGCTAGATAAATCTAATTTCCCTTGGCACAGTCAATAGCTTTCTTCACCAATGTATAAATTAGAAATACACCCTGGTTTTTTTAGGGTATTATATATATCCCCAATCACACAAGGTCAGTTTCATGTCAATGTATGCGACAATACACCCGTGAACTGTGTCTCTGGTAGATGAACTAATTATAACTCATAGTGATACAACCTCCTACATGTACTATCCAGTAAGGATATCGTGGTATAGTCAGTTGATTGAGCACTGTGATCACTGAAGGGGCACAATCCATCAATGCAAGCATATGTAAACACAGCAAGGCTAATTTAGCCTCATTTCCTTCAAATTCCAATGACCTCCCTACACATAACACGCCCACAATTGACCCATGGTTTCTACAATTATTAAAACTATTTTTGATAGGTTTTAAAAAGAGATAAATGTTATTGTTTCTTGATCGAACATTTTCCAAAAGTCTGACATTTTAAACTAAAATTTTACTTTTTTTCCATTTAATATGAAAACTGACCTTATGTGTAAGGAATCCACTCTTTCTATTCATACAAAAGTAATTATAGTAAAAAAATTCGACTATAATCTGCCTGCAATATTATCCTGTACGGTACCACACAAAAAACAAACAATCCCACGTCCTGAGTCTCCATCCGGGCCAGAAGGTGATTCTGAATCAATACCACCAATGCATTGCATGTGCATATACTGTACTGTACAAAACCAATGTCAGTACTTAAGGATAAAAATTGTTCAAGAAGTTTAAGAACCACAAGATATTTATGATCATGCAAAAAAATTAAGTAAATTTACTAGCACCTGGGGGCTAAAATGAGGTAAAAAGTCAGGGTTCAGAACAGGGATTTTTGTGAGATCAGATGACCATATTGAGGTGAAATTTCCCAAAACTGGTGACTGTGGGATTGACTCAATTAATACACCCTCTGTCCAGGGAAAGCTTACCACCAGTTGGTATTGCGTAAAGAGCAGTGACCTCCCTCCACAAACAATTTCTGGACCAACCTATGACTCTATGTTAAGTGGGTTTTTTGTTCAAGATGGTTGAAAAACTGAAACTCCTTGATCTAAGAGTACAAGCCAAGTGCATATAAATGTATGCGATTTTTGTAATATTTGTACCCTGTGATGATTTCTCAATATCCATAAAAAGTGCAAATTCACAGGTACACCTCTAATCCACAGGTTGCCCATGGCAACAGGCTATGAAATCCAGAAACCACTGACCTTCTCGTCATTGCTTCAATTGCAGAAAAACCCAAGTTACTTACCCCAAGAAATTTTTCCTTTATTACAATTGTCCTAAGGGGCATTTCGTGATCCACAGCCTCGTCCCGCCGAATAACTAAAAGATGTTGAGATTTTTATATCATCGACCGTTAAGCTTAGTAATCCACGTGTGCCCAATCTACGTGCAAATTCGGTTCCATCTGTAAGAAATTCGCAAATTTTTTTTTTGTATTTTCTGTCCGTAAACGGACAGAAATTACAGCACAGGTAGGCTATGGGACAGTGGGAAACGAGCAAGTGCTCATAACCCAACACCGCAAGATCGGGATCAGCTCAAATTTTGGGAATAAGCTTTTCTCAAGCATACACTGACAATGAATAAACAGAAGGTGCTGAAATCACGAAATGCACCTTTAAGGACTTTTGTTTCATTGAGGAATGTCTGTGACTTTTTCATAAACATACAAACAAAAATCA
>JAMKCH010067087.1:0-14913 GCA_023653785.1 Ophioderma brevispina
TGTTTCATTAGAAAGAGGAGGGGGACCCGGATATGCCCAGGACGAGATGATTTTATTCCAAAGGCAGACCGAGTAAGACAACCCCAACGGGTTAGCTAGGCTAGATTGTGTGATTTCTTTCGGCCATACAACAAGGAATTTTATACGGCTAACAATATATGACCTGTAGCTGGAGTGCAATTTAATTTTTAGTAGAGTGGAACTTAGATGATTCCAGGTGCATAAAATGTGAAGAAAGACAATGACACCAATGTGAATGTAGCGTTTCCTTGGATGGACCTTTTCTTGTGTAGTAGCGATATAACATACCATGTGGGGACGTTTTTTTAAAAGGTGCAACGAGAGATTTCAATAACAGGTGTCCGAAAAAATTACTGAAAATTCCGATGTTTGGTTTTTGGTGCTGGTATGGTTAAAGCTTTATATTCAAAAACATCCCCACTGTAAGATTAAGCGAGAAAACTGTTTCTTTCGTACAAAAATTGAGAATTTCTATTGTATAGGAGGCAAATGCGAAACATTCCGCCTATGTTTTCTATTGAAATATGCAAGCATACATCACATTTTGTTTTCATTTTTTAAGTCATTTCTGTGACCCCGAATAAAAGGTATGGAATCTAATTGAGCATCTGATCTCTATGAAATCACTACATATCAGCGATGTGGATGACTTGAATCTCTCGTTGCACCTTTAAGCCCTGTGGGGGACATTGTTCGTTACTCCATTTTAAACAATTCTAAGTCCCCACTTATTCCATTTTAAATCGGACATATCAACTAACCGCTCCGTGTTGTGTTTAAAGGTGATTTTAAACTTAAGGAAAATTTGGCCGGGTTGATTACCGGTAAATAGTGAGGAGGTCGTTTCATTGAGCACATTTAATCCCTTTAACGTCTCTTTTCCGGTAAAAAAAAAAAAAATGGTCCCAATAGAAACACACCTTTATAGAATGGAGATTCGTTATCTTTGCAAAATGAGTTTGCCGTTGTCTTCGTTTTGGTCAATTCTTATTTGGAAAAGGTAAATTCAAGCTTCTATAGGCTTATCCTTCATTATTAAGCTATTCTGCAAAATTTCCACCGTATTTTGCACATCTTTTGGATACAATCAATGATAGTGTCTCTAAGTTTTCAATGTGGCTGATGCAAAACCGATTAGGATGCAATGTTTCTTAATTGAATCTTAAATTCAACAATCTTTACCAATACATTGAGTAGCAAAGTCCAACCCACATGTTTCAGGTCATATTCTTGATTTGATGATTTCACGTAAATCCCTGACAACCCCTCCTTTCTAGCATTAACTTATTCAGGAACTCACCATCTGATTCATTATGCGGTTAATTGGTGCAATTGATTTTGCTCGTCCAGAACCATCTGTTGTCTATCGTATAGACCGTCGCGACATAATTTGACCAGTTGAAATGGATATCAATCTGCACTTGCCAATATTGACTCCCTAGGTATTTAGAGCAACCTACCAACCGAACAGCTTGGTTCATGGTTTGTGTCCACGTAATAAAATTAATCTCTGTTGTTGTGGTCTTCCTTTCATCATATTGCCACCTTGACACGTGTACACAATTTAGCAGCGAGACTTACGTAACCACTCTGACAAACTGACTTATGTCACATTTTGGCTTGTTATGAACAATCCTACACTGGCTAAAAGCTTGTTAAACGACGACTTCAATCAAATTTCCTTTAAACTTAATTTACCTATAGATACGAAATTGGTATATGGCTCCAAGTACCTCGAGAAAATTATCGCGGATTGTAATCCAAGTACTTCCCTGAGCTAATCGTATGGGATTACTGGGCTTTGATTTTGCTATTTGAAGCCCCCCGTCTACTAAAGAATACCTTGCTTATCACAGGAGTGACCCTCCCGCCTCCGTGCTGTTAGTACCCCCCTCCCCCCCCCGTTATAGTATGTGGCAAATTGGTCGTATGCTGAACCTCTTTCTTTTTAAATAATTGATTGTTTGTTAAAATATGCTTTTTATTTAGGTTATATTGTATTTCAATTCATTTGTAGAAATGTTTGTTCGTGTTTGTTTGTTTGTTTGTTATTTATTCGTCACCGCAAAAATCAAACAAAGGGAAACATTACCCGATATGACAAACAAATCAAAAAGCCACTAGCAAACTCAATAGCCAGGATAACCCATTAAGTCAGCTGAATTTGCCAACTTATTTCAATGGGGCCCATGAAAATGACAGAGGCACCTGTGATCGAGGACAACAAATAATGCAAAAAAAGAGAAAACAGCAGAATGAACCATGCACGACTTCGAAGGTGATTTTCACAACCCCAACCATAAACCCCCCGCAATGGGAAGTAGTTGGCAAATTCAGCCGGCTCAGGCGTATTGGTAAGATGGAGGTTAACAAGACGTTTGAACGTGGCCTTATAGCTACACATTTGATATTGGGAGGGCAAAGTTATTCCAGTCGTATGCCATTCTAAAAGAAAGGACTTAACAGTCTGACCTTAACCCTAGGGACTTGAAAGTTATATAAGCTAGTTCTAGTATGATTAATAATAAATGTAAAATCTCAACTTTTTAAAAATTGATGAATATGAGGGGACAACCGAGTTGATATGTTAAACATATGGCGAGTCCGAGCGCCTAACTCTGTTTGGAAATTCAAGGATCATGAAACAAAGTGAGCTTGAATAATATGATCCCTGGGTGACAACCATTTACTTGGTTGGGCACCCCCAGCTTATAAAAGAGTCATCTATTTGAATGATTTGAAGCTTATGCTGACCTCGTCCTAATACCACAGACCACTGAGGTACAAAAGTAGTCAAAAAGGACACGGTTAATAAGCCGAACTGAGTGGTCCTACGAAAGGTTTGAAGTTTACGGTTAAATTACTGTGAGTGTCTATATTAAAACTTGAGTTTCCAGTCACCTTGTAATGATGGTGGACTGAAACATAGATCACCTGAAAGGGGGGTTGGGTTCAAGAGTCACCCCCAGAAATTAATAGCTTTGAGATTGGATTTGGCCTTTAAAGGATGATATGAAAAAGCGGTGACCTTTTTTTAACGGATTTGGGAACCAAATAAATGCATCGTTTGACGGCATGCAGAGAGCTTGTTAAATAGCCAGATATTAGTGGAGGGGCCTACTATGTTTCTCCAGAGAGGTTTTATGAAGTCATGTTATTGTTTGGCAACCCATTACAAAGTATTCTCGAGGTCTGACTATTCAGATAAACGAGTGCCATTTTGTCCGCGACCATTTAGTGACCCTGGACACGAGTCAAAGGTCAAAATGGTCAAGATATCGCCTTGGTCATCACATGTGGCAAATTTCACAAGGCATAGTGATATGATATTATTTTGTTACTTGAGTTTTGTTTCTGGTTATATGCAAATAAGCTACTTAGAGACAATCATATGACATAAATTGCCTATTCAGACCCAGTTGGGTGTCTGTCCACTGCGCAAGAGTTAGGCCTCAGTTTGCACAAGTATAGTGATACATCGCAACAACCCCAATTATACCTGCTAGTAAGCCCATGGCTAGGAAACTAAGGCGGTTTCATGAAAATGTACAAGAGGAAATGGTTGATGATGTAGTCTGTATCTCTCTTAACAAGCTTTTTGTAACACGGTTTACCCAAGGGGGGGGGTGGGTACCACAACCTCGAGAATCTTGTATAAAGGCACCCGATGCTTAGATTTGAGACAGGGATAGCTAGATCATCTCGTCCATGGATACAAAAAAAGTACTAACAGACCTAGCATGGGCGTCACAATGACGTCATAAAGTTAATGTGCCGACACAAATTCGCTAATTTTCCATGAGAAAAATAGGCGAAAATCCAATTTTGCGCTAAAGATCGATATAGGACTACGATTTTCATGCGTTGGGTTCAGTCTAAATATGATGGCAATGGACGAGTTTTACATAACAGAGTTTTAGTGCCATACTGTGCATAATATTTTCAACCCCTTCCCTTCGACTTTGAAGGCATACCCTAACCGGTGAAGGTGCTACATTACATTTTTTTCGCTAAAATGACCAGAAAGGATGATGAGATCCTGATTTACCATAAGCTTTTACGAAACGCTTTTGGAATTTAGCGCACCAGAGCAAGGTTCACTGGAGGTGGTAACGCAGCCACCCCCCTCCCCCCCCCCTTGGTAGACGAGGTTTTTTTTAAACCAAAATTAGGAAGAATTGTTGTTATAACCGCAAAACAACCACGATTCGCACGATAGACAAAAGTATGTTACGTAGGATCTTTTCAGTACAGCCACATGTGATTAGTAATTATTGCTTTCCACCAGTGCGAAACAAAGAAACACGGTAAAAGGGATATTTCAAGATTGTGCACGATACATACATAAAAAAAGGTTAGCAAAACCACTGAAATCTTTGAAAAAGGTGTACGTTTCACACTTGAACCGGACTTGGAACTTACATTAGTGTACGATGGAAATTTCGCGTTTGTCATAGTATTAGTGGCTCATTTGTGTAAATGAGCTATGCCGATAGCTCTACAAAGACAAAATTTCTACGGGCCTAGGGGTCACTATTGCCAATACTTAAATTAATAGAGGGTAGGGTATATCATACCTTACTGTTTAGGAATGCCTTTTAGACCAATCAAATTACTGTACTGAAAATGGTTGGTACTTTGGTAAAAAGCTAGACCACCACCTAAAAAATGGCCCTTTGGGACTATATCACACTAAAAACTTCTCTCCACTTTGGACCATTTAGGACAAAATCAAACAAATCGGTGGACTTTGCCTTTTGGGGGTTGTGTGTGTGTGTGTGTGGGGGGGGGGTGCGGCGACCTGGCTGATCCGGGATATATTTCAATCTCCATACTGCGTTCCACGTTCATGAACAAAACTCATAGAAGCTTAGGGCTATGATTTTGACGATTTACTAGGTTCTGAACAATTATGTCATTATTGGGGTATGGTCTGATAATTGCACACCACTCTATACACTAAGACCAGGGAACCCAGTAATGCATTACTGTTCAATGAAAACAGGGTTCATCAAAAGAAACAGCTAATTTGAGATAACAGTTGTTCGAACACTTTAAGATTTGGAACGTATTGGTTGAACAAGAAGATAACATCTATCTAATCTATGGGACTAAGTGACAGGATGACGGGGACCATCGGTAACAATGTTTCCATGTTCTGGCACATTTGTTATGGAAAAAATAGCAATTTTGGTGAACATTTTTACTAACTGTGTAACACATTCATTTATTAAAGCAATATTGCGCACATTTTTGTGAAGAAGCGCCCCCAATTTTTCAAAATTGGACTCTTGATTTATTTTTGCACAGTACGTTGGTAATGGTTAGGAAACTATACCTGCAAACGAGGTGAATGCTAAAAACAAGGGTATTTACACAAAAAAGCGATGTTTACTTAGACTTGGGATCCAGATTGGACTTAACGGCAGCAGAGCTGGAAAATTGCTACCGTTTATGTACGTCCAGAGGAAATAGTCCACCCGAGAAAATAACTTCTAACTTGTCGCCCGAACTATTAAAAAAAAACTAAAGGATGGGCGCAGGGGGGAACACGTTACATGGCACTATTTCCAGGCTTTTTACATTGGAAGGCCGGGTACAGCAGCCGTTTTTTAATTATTATCGGGGAATCCCCGATAATAATTATGCTAGGACAAAATTCCATCGTTTGTACACATAGACATTCTTCGAGATAAACATCTCAGCAGGTATAGTTTTAGCCAGTTACATGCAACCTGGTTAAAATCCAAATTTTTGAAAAAATTGGGGTGCCTTCAAAGAAAGATTGTGTCTAATATTGCTTAACCAACATATAGAACTCTAAGGGGGGGGGGGGGTTTGACTCTAAACCTGATCTTGGCTTTAGCACTATAGACTATTCAGGGTTTATGGTTGAAAAGGATACAGCCTCATACAAATGAAGAGAATCAACAAAGTTTGTCTTGCACGTTTTGCCAAACTGTGTAAACATTTTTAATTGAGGTACCAACAAATGATCATTAATAGCAGTTGTGATGCATCGGGGTTGTGTATAAGCAGCACAAATGACCATACGAGGACTTGCCACAGACATCAGTTTAATTTTAGCCTTCTGGTATATTCAATGACACCCCTTTTTCATGCAAAATTTTGGTTTATATATTGACAAGGGTCGTTTTTCAATATTTTCTCAATCGGAACCCAATTTTCTCAAAACTGGGGGGGGGGGAATGTAGTCAAATTTCTCAATCGAAAGAAAAATTGTCCAATTGAGGGGAAGGAAAAAGGGAAAATAACTTTCATCTAATTAAATTGTGCCAAACATCATCTATGGTTAAGCTATGGGTTCCTTTTTTGGCAAAAAAATGATGTAGTATGGGGTGGTGACTCTTCCTGGGGCCATCATTACCCCACCCAAACCCAAACCAAACCTGAGACTCCCCCCAGGGGGGGTAGGTAAAAGGGGACTTGAACTTGATCTTGCCTGCTAGACGAGGACGATCCAGGTCTCTGGAATGGGATGATATAAAAACATTCATACATGTACATGTGACTGAGACTAAGAAACATTATACATTAATTTGGTCTCTGACGTGGAATTCGCGGGTATCACGGTAAATAACGACAATTCGTTACATGGATATGTATAGGACACATCGTCATTTTCTATTGCACATGTTTACGAAAACAACTTGATTTACTTTACTTACCCATGGATAATTAAGCTAATAGCAAGAAATAAGAAATTAATGGGTATTGTAGGGTTCATTAATACATTTAAGCAGAGTAGAGTGTGTACAGATGACTACATTGGCTCAAGCACTTGAGGCTACTCTGTTTGGACAGGGAATGGGACCTGCGTAAAGGCCACGTTTAGCATATTATGTCTCTAATAGTTATTTGCATTATTACAAGAAAAGAAATTCCCAATAACAAAATTAAATATCATATTCAATATGTCCTTGGAAATTTGCCACATTTTGGTACCAAGTTCATTATGATTTGGGACGCTGTTGACCATTTTGACTTGACCTGTGTCAAGGTCACTAAGGTCAACCAGAAAAAATGGGCAAAATCGGATTTTGAATAGTCAGACAGTAGTAGTAGTAGTATACGTGGAGAGTGGGTGCCAACAATTAACATGAACTCCACCAAAAGACTAGCCCCTCACTTATATTAAGATTTCAGGTCAAAACTGAGGCTTCTGGAAACAACTTCAGGGTCTTTGTCAGATGATGAAATTAAGAACACTGTCATCTTGATAGAGTAAAACAGCTGATTCTTCACAGAGATTTCCATGTCATTGCAATAGCACAGATAAAGCAGAGGACCTAAAAGGATTCCTGGGGCCACCACAGGTGATATTTTGGAAAATCAGAAATTAATGACCATAAAACTATATGGAAAGGCTGCTGTTATGATAAATAAGAGATGAACCAAGGCGGTTGATAATCGCCTCAAGTTTGTTACCAAACTCGATGGTAAACGCTTTCGAACGCTTTTTGACATCCAACAGACGCATGCCGACATACATCCTTTGGACAGCTCAATTCTAATGTAATCAGAAGATAAGTAGACAGATTCGTTGACTTTGAATACCAGAACGAAGAGCACTTGATTGATATTGATAAATAAGGATTTTAGGATCGAAGGTATTCCTCCACCTGAACATAGACACATTTCTCCACATTTGAGACGCCAAATCAGGACACTAACAGGTCTATATAGTTTCCAACATCCAACCTGCTTTTCTTTGAAAAAATAGGGCACGACCCCTAGCAAGTTTAAGATAGTCCGGCACAGTGTTCGTATATGTACAAGTACAATAGGGACTTAATGGGGCAAAGATGAAAAAAGCCCCATTTTCAAGAACTTGGGTGGGTAGTAGCCATCCAAAACATTGCCCCTTATGAATATTAATGGTGGAAAGTTATTTATAAACAAATCATCATCAAAAGGTTGGAGCACAAATTCATCGGCCGAAACAATGCCCTTGCTCTTATTAACAAAATCAAGAATGAATTTCACACCGTGCCAAACTCTAGTGGGAGAAGGTAATCTTACTGACTAAGGAAGCCGCAAACGTAGAGAAAAAGGCTGTTGAATATTACAAAATGAGCTGTGTGCACAAGCACAACTGCAATAGACATTTAAGGGACATTTTGCCATATTGAGGGTTCGTAGGAGCTATACCCAAGAATTCTTCAAATGTTGGCATAACTTACGGGGGTTACCCTGACACTTATCAAGTTGAGATTGCAAATAAGAGGCCGTAGCACTCTTTATTTCCCTTTGAATTTGATTACGTAAGGAGTATAATCTTCATAGTTGAAGGCAGTATTACCCTTTTTCATTTGTGTGTGATTATGTATAGCCCTTTTTAGATACTTCGTTGTGGCACTTTATAAGTGACAATCAATTAATAAATTATCCAAAGCCTAATGTTTAATACAGTTGTCTAAGAGTGTGTTGGCTGTGTCCTATCAAGACTTTGGTAACCCATTCTTGAATATGTCAGCTGTGTTTGGGATCCACACCTAAAAAGGATATTAAAGGATATAGCAATTGATCATGATTTGCTGTTAAAACGTCTTGAATGTAACTTTGGCATAACTTGTATGGCTCTTCAATGGGGAAAATCTTATTTGGAAAGTCGTGTGTATGAAGTTCAAATTGACGATGTTTTTTCTGATATGCATATATTGGTATGGCGTTCCTCAAGGGTCTGTATGGGGCCGCTTGGGTTTATTTTAAATACATCACCTGTGGGCAAATATACATAGACATGGACTAAAATTTCCATATTTATGCCGACGATACACAAATATACATTTCTTTTAACCCCAGAATACCAAATGCATATCAAATGTGCAATCGCAAAACTTGAATCTGTAAAAAAATCACCGAACCCAGCCACTGGGATGACCGAGAATAAAATTAAAGCTCATCAACAGCAAACTACTTTTCATAGCTGGAACATCTCAGGGCACATTTGTGGCATTGGATCAGCGCCTTCTCCTAATAGCAAAGGTTGGTTGGGTTCGAGCCCCGCTGTCGGCAATGTATTGTGCGGCACTTGGCCAGCACTTTATATTTATTTATAACAATTGGCTATATAGCCAGGACAAGCCCAGTATAGTTACATAGCACTAAATTAAAGAGGATGCCCATAAAAACAACACAAAATAAGAAGGCATCCCTAAAGACCAAAAGTGAAAATGAATGCGGATGGAAAAGCAAAAAATAAAGGTACCAGAGACGAATGGAGCAAATAAAAAAAAACCTAAGACCTATAGCTACAAGATGTGGAGCTAACAGCGGCGGCTTTCAGGCTTTAGGAGGTGCACTTTAACCAACATCCTCGGGGCTGTGTTCCATAATGTGGGAGCAAATGGATAAAAAGACCTTTTGGAAGCGAGAGCCTGCGGAAGGGTGGATCAACATAGAAGGGCTATTGAGATTGCGAATGGTAGGTCTAGGGTGCGACTTGAAGGTATTAGGAGAGAGCAAAGTTGTTTAAGATCTTTTAGCGATGGCACAGGACAAGCACGTCACGGCGCTTAGATAGGTGAGTAAGATTGGAAGCAATGATGAGATCTCATGGGAGGATTCCGACTGGAGAATTCTCTGCAGGCAAATCGCTTGAGTAGATCCACCCAATGTTGGTTAGCGTGATGTTTAAGGAGCAAGTGATACTGCCCGTACTCAAGGATGGTTTTGAACCACTCAAGGTACAGAAACCGGCGTGTGGTAGGGGAGGCTTGTTAAAAGCCCTAAATGGAAATAGCCTATGGTCTTCTGGCTTTTTCTTGTCAGATATAGTTCCACGGCGCATTCCGGATAATTTCAATAATGTTAATACCAATGAAACTTTGACAGAGGAAACTTTCAATGACTTGGTTATTCATGCTCAGACAGGAACGTTTTGGTAAAAGGGTTTTTCTTGGTGGAAATGACCATGAGGTTTAGTCTCTTCTGGCATTGGCAGTGAGATTGTTGTTGGTAAAACCAGTTATGAATAGTATCAATGTCTGCTTGAAAGCTGGTGATATCACTGTCATGGCTGTGGGTATTTATAAGGGTTTGTCATTCATCAGCGTAGAAAGCACCAAAGACCTGTTGAGAGAAAATGAAGAATTAGACAGATCATTGATATAGATACGAAAGAGTAGTGGGCCCCCCAAGACAGAAGCCCTGGGGAACACAACAGAACAGGGACGGGGATCATAAGAAGAAATGCCATGAACAGAAAGACTTGTCGGCCGAACGGTCGGACTTAAAAAAAAAAAAAGCCAGCAGAGGGACCAGTGCTCTCAGCAGAATGGAGTTTAACACACGCAAGAAAAGAGGGCCAGGGGGACTTTGTCAAAGGCCTACTTAGGTCGAATAAGGCTACACCACACTTTCCGACTTTCAAGATGCTCATACAATCATTAAGGGCCGTGAGGAGGGCGTCGGCAGTGGACGACTTCGGAAGAAAGCCAAATTGATGTTTGGTTATAACTTTGTTGCGATTAAGATAAGAAAGGATGTGCTTGTGGATAACTCTTTCCAAAATCTTGCAGACAATTGGTTGTAATGATATGGGACGGTAGTTGGAAACTGAGTGACAATCACCAGACTTGAAGTTCTTAATGACCCAGAAAGCTTCCATCCTGGGTGTAACACCAGGGAGATGGAAGATTAAAGATCTTAACACAGAATGGATGAAACAAGTAACATCAAAATTCTTAAGCATCTGTAACTGTTATGCCATCCACACCTGCAGCTGAGTGTTATTTACTTGTCGAATAAGCTTGCACGATCTCTCCGGAACTACATCTGAAATGAGAAAATAGAGTTATGTTATATTGTGGAGCATAAAAGTTGGGGGGCAGCATCACGGTTGAAACACTCCGTGAAAAAACTGACTGAATGAGTTTGCGATCTCGCGAGTTTAAGAGGCACATTTTCCCTTTACTTGATGGTATCAGGAATGGTAGGATTGCCGACCGCGACTTGACATAGCCCCAGAAGGAGTTGGTGGAGAATCATTATTCAAGAGGCTGGCAAAAAAGGTTTTGCTTGCAATTTCAGAATGCCCAGCTTACCTTGCTTGCCTCTCTCCCCCAAGAGTATAATAGTCAGGATGACTTGTGGGCACAGGGTGGAACTGGAGTACAGACTTTTTCTATTGACGATTTTTGACAATGATGACCAAGCTAATAATTTCCTGGAGGGTGTGCAAAATTTTCGGTGCATTGCATTTTCTAGAAATCCAATATGGCCGCTATCACATTCAAATTCTTCAAATGGCATTATGTTATGCAATAGATCCCGGTTTTAAGCACGAGGATCTTTTGGACGGTTATTCGGATTTGATCACAACCTTCCACCAAATCGGGCAATATGGTCCCCTAAAACCCAATATGCCCCGACATCATTCAATTGACCAAACACTCATGTCTTTGTGATGGAGGCATAATTCTGCGCTCTATAGCCAGTAGGAACCCATATCTGACATTCCAAGTGTGCTAACCTTACCGGTCAAGATGGCAGTCAATAGGACTGCCTTTTAAGGTCTTTAACACCTACAATGGCATATATTCATAGTATATTGGCCGTCATTTGAATTTTACATGTTGTCAAAATAAAAAAAACAAATATACCATACGGTTATTAATGTCCAAAGACATACATCTCATACTTTACTTTACACTTTAATACTCATTTTGGGTTTTTAACTAAATACAATACAGATGTATCGTACTTTATAGGTTTTAAACGAAGGTAAAAGGCATCCACATTGGCCCACCATCTTAACATTTTTGCATGTTAAAGAACAAAATGCCAGATAGAATGTCAATCAAATACTTATCCCATACCTTATTTACACCTTTATAATAATAATAGTTGATGTAACTACATATAATACACATCATAAGGTTACTTTTTCTATTTTTAAAGGGCTGCTGTATTGGCTGCCATCTTGAATTTGAAAATGTCCATACAGAGAAAATGTCCAAATAGGGTTTCTAGAATCAAATACATGTATCTCATAAGTGTACAGTTTAAGCATGCATAAAGACACTGGAATCAAGCCTCTAAACTGCAATGTGCAAACACTTGACGTGTCCTGTTGCGGTTTACAATGCATTCTAGAGGTTTTAAAGTAACACTTGCAGAGTGGGATCAATTGTGTAACAAATGTGGTCCTGCCCTACCTGGCAAGTTTTGAATGCTGCCCTCACTTGGTGCACTTACACCTGTTGAGCTTGAATGAGTCATGCCTGTTCTGCCTCATGGGGCCACTTGTGTGAAGAAAATACCGATTCAAAAATGGTGGAGGAACGTTGTCTTTTAAATCTACTGTACGTTCCATCACTCTTAATTAGGAAAAGATGGTTTGAGACTCCCGATTTTGTAATTTGGGGGATATTTTCTTTAGGAACATGAATTTTTAATAAAAATGTTTGTTTAACATGTGCTATGTCAGCCATTTTTTGAAGTGTAGTTTTTCTCAAGTTTTAGGTGGGGAACAAAGTCATAATTTTTTCCTTTTCGTCTCAAAGCATGTAAATATAACCTAGGGATACTGGATTGGTGTGGATAGAAGTGGCTGGCTTAATTTTCCTTATCATACTGGTGAAACACGTAGCCCACAAAGGGTTATTTTTCATCAGGTCCACGGGAGCTGAAGAAAGTTAACTGTGCAGACGAGTCGATCATTAAAGGAAAGAAAGACTCCAGGTTTCGTTTAGATCAGGCGGTAAATGGTTTTGAGACAGTTTTGATCGGAAACCATGAAATTTTTGCATAATTTTGGGAGGGGTGAAAGTGGAGGATTAACTTATGTGGACTTTGGTGAAACCGCATGTCCTTTTTTGGTGGTTGAAAGTCCATTTTTTACCCTGTATTTAAAAGGAATTTGGCCTCACTTTGCCAATCGTACTCGCTGAACCAGGGAGTTGAAGAATCTACAAGTTTCTCGTAAATTGTTAGATGAGCAATTTATTTGCCTGAAGGTTGAGCTCTTTAAGGAAATAATTTGTGTTGTGCACACCCTTTGAATTTGGCGACCTACTGAATGAACTGTAGTTTGGGGGATCTGGTGGCAGAATGCTGAATTCATCCCCTCTTTTTAATTGGGGAGTATTGGCTGCAAATTTAGATCTTTAAAACACGTTTGAAAAGTGGTTGATATAATTCAAAATCCCGTGTTGACAGTTAGAAGCGAGGGCGGATGTTCAATGAGGAGGAGTCATATTTTCTTTTCCCCCTGTCACACACTTTCACTAAATCGTAGTATGTGTTTACTGATTGCTTTGAAAGAAGATTATTTGCTAGCAATTATGATTTCTAATTAAGTTATGTTTTTCCTTTAAAAAGGATCCCGAGTTAATTTGGAAGATTTAAGACAACTTGATTAGGCGTTTTAAAATATTTGTAATTTGAAATAGCACTTTGTAAATAAGCAGCCAAATAAAAAGAATTAATAATCAATGGGAGAATTAAGAACATTCAAGAATTCAGGGGCTAGAAGTCATTCTGAGGGGTTTGGAGAGCCAGCTTGGTGAATGTTTATGGAAGAGTCTCTTCCTTTAGTTAGGTTTTTTGGCTTGTCGTCTCGACAATCCTCCGGGTTGAATTACCTAGAACCCTTCCGGTTGGCTTAGGTCCTGCAAAATTTGCAAACTAGAATTCTCCAAAGTAAAATTGGATCCTTTTTAAATGACATAAACATAACTTAATTAGAAATCATAATTGCTAGCAAATAATCTTCTTCAAAGCAATCAGTAAACCATACCTACGAAGTGCAAGTGTGTGACCGGGGAAAATAATCTGACTCCTCCTCCATTGACATCCTCCGCTCGCTTTCTAACTTTCAACACAGGGATTGAATTATCTCAACCCCTTTCAAACTTTAAAACAGCCACCTGGTCAAGCGTTACCGGATCCTTTCCCTTCCCCTGGTAAAATCAGGCATCTCTGGGCTAGCTTTATTTGTGGAACGTCAACCCGGAACCAAATCTTAGATTTTGATGAACGGTTTCATGTCGATTGTTGTTTTCACTTTTGGTCTTAGCTTTCTGGTCTTGATCAACCGCTTCTCTTAGGTCACCGTCCGTCTGTCAGAAGGACTTTTCTTTACGCCCCCGAACACTCCAGTTTTAACAACTTCATTTTCAGTTTCAAAACCTTTTGAGTTTTTCACCTTCAGAGTCATTTCCCATCAAAGTTAGGCCTAGTATCTTTAGGCCTGGGAATTTGTGGGGCGGCCCCCTAACGGAAGGAACTGGTACCAGGACATAGAAACCATGCTCTGTGAGCTGCTGCACTGCCCCCAGTTCAGTCCAAGTAGGAGACAACCTTGTCTTTGAAAATTCAGTGGATGGCTTTGGTTTCCCATGAGCCTACAACTTATCCTCAACCAGTCATTTCGAAGGGCGTGGATATTTTCAATAAAATCTTGTTGTCTACTCTAATAAATTCGCAGCGTTCAGGACAATTTTAAAATAACTTTTTTGTCTAGTGTATCTCAAGGATTGAATTCTTAGTTGAGTTAGGATTGAAAAATTTTGTTAAATTTTGTGTTTGACCTTTTTGATTGAAATTTCATGCTGACTCGTTCCAAGGCCAAACGGCTTACTAAGACCACATGACTGAAAAGATAAGTTGGAGGCTCACGGGTAAACCAAGGCCATCCACCCACTGCATTTTAAAGACAAGGTGGTCCTCCGACTTGGAACGAATGGGGGGGCAGTACAAGCATCTCACAGAGCATGGGTCTCTTCCTGGTACCCGTTCCCTTCCGTTAGGGCCGCCCAAAAATTTCCCAGGCCTAAAATCTAGGCCTTTCACTTGGATCTGGGAAACGACTCTGAAGGTTGAAAATCAAAGTTTTGAATCTGAATGAAGTTGTTAAAACTTGGA
>JAMKCH010067088.1:0-16317 GCA_023653785.1 Ophioderma brevispina
AAAATTTGGGGAAAATGCATTGAAAACTCAATTTTAGTTCCATTTCAAAAATCCCTAAATGCTAGAAACTTGATAAATGTTCGTTTCATTCTCATGTATTTGGGTCCTACACGCCTATCTGACTCGTGAGATCCGAGCCACGAACGTATACAAACGCACACGAGAATAGCGCTCATGCAACACAACCCAGGGGGGGTAGGACATGCCAACCTAAAGCAACATCAAATTCAAAACGGCATCAACTCCGGGTGCTAGTCTGTTTGCAAAGACTAACGTTAGGAAGGGCGCTCGTACGCATATCGAACGGTTTACACACAGACTTGCCTAAAGACTTGGCTGGCACGCAATTAAATCTAAATGACCGGCAATGGAAATTACACAATTTTGCCGCGGGGTTAATCCACTTATCCCGACGGATTTTGAAGTCAATATTTTTTCTTATTATCATGAATACTAAGATCTTTTGAACAACGGTTTAAGAGATGATTTTTTAATGTCACTGGGATCGAGACTGCCATAGTAAATTGCACGTAGCAGTTCCACAAATTACCGTATGGAAATCACCATGACAAATCGACCAGACGTGTCCCACCCCTGACACAACCGCGGGGGGGGGGGGGTAGGACACGAACCTCCGGAATGGGAATTGAGGATTTCCAACGATAATTTATTGGAAGTTGTTACGTGCATTTACTATGGCAGTCTTTCTCTGGGGTTTTACAACTCAACTTCTTAAACCTTCGTTCAAGAGATCTTAGTAATATCATGATAATAGGAAAAAGTTATTAATGTTAAAAGCCGTCACGGTTAAGTGGATTTAACCTCGCTGCAAACAGTGTAATTTACAATAAACGGTCATTTAAGATTTAAATATTCGTGACCAGGCCTAGTCTTTAGTTAAGTCTGTGATGTAACAGCTCACTGTGTATATACACTGGAAAGGCTATCGCCGCTCGAACGTGAGGAACCGGAAATTGCACGGCGGCCTTGCTCTACCCAAGAACCCGATCATACACGTACAAACTGAATCGGGAAAACTATGGAAAAGGGATAGAATTAGGCGATTAATTGCGCGTATGTCAAGGTTTGTAAATTATTGGTTTGATTTTCGAGTATGGGGGGGTATGTTCGAACAAAAGATGATTCAAAATATTTAAAAGTCTTTAACATGCCATATTTCAGGTTTTCAGCTCACAGACATGGAGAAGGGCTAAAGTGCTTGACTTACTAGCATTCAAGATATATAGATATTATTAATCTCTTCAAGGATTTTTCTGCTTTACTAACCCCACCCTCACAATATCATGTATTTTCCTCTTTCCTTAAAATTATGATCATATTGGGAATGTTGGTACTTATTGGATTACCAATTGAAAGAGAAAAACGCAAAGATATCTGGTGGGACAAAATTTATAGGAATCGGATGTGTAAAAAGGAGGAAAATACACAGGGGGGGCCTGTGGTTACCCCCCCCCCCCGAGAATTGTTAAAAAGGCTCAGGTAGACGAGAGCGTAAGCCTTCCTTTTCTTTCTGGAAATGACCTCGTATCTTTTTTACAGGCATGCACGTTCCATTTTAAAAATGGAAGTAAAATCTCTGTGGTCTGAATTTGCGTCGGCGGACCAAAGGCTTCGTACAAAAAAAGAGCGACTATAGCAGCAAATGCGGGACCTCTAGGGGTATACAATTACAATAATGAAGTTCTAGGGGGTATCAAATTCAGTTGTGATTGTGATGGGTCAATTGATAAAAAACGGAAAAGGTAACCTCAACAGATCAGCAAAATAAGTAAACCCCCGAGTGTGGTATTTTTTTTGTATATTGGCTATTTCAAGTATTTAGGCACGTATTGAGAACAGGTCCACAAGGGGTATAATTTTACTGCAAATTGGTCCCCTATTAAAAAAAAAAACCTGAGAACTAGACTAAGTGTATAATTTTACAAAACAATGGCTCCGCGCAGACTCCCGTTAGAGTTTTACTTTTTCACTGAAAAGTTGAGTCGTGTTATCCTTTTAGGGGTAAATTCAGAACCCTGGAATGAGCAAGGGTACTCAACAAAACCCTGAATCCCCCCCCCCCAAAAATTAAAAAAAGCAAAAAATAAAAAAAATGGAAATTAAAAATGGGAAGGAACTGAATTTTGGTCCTTGACCTGGGATTTAGGCTATAAGCTAGTATCCTAGTGGACTGTGTTTAATAAATGTAAAAAGCACAAGCTACTCCCTTAGGCCTAAAGAGATCATTTCTACATGTATCCAGCAAAAAGTCTCATGAATTAATACTACTTATAGTGAACTAGAAGTATTAGTGCTCCATACGGGTAGCTACTGGTATTCCCATTGATTTTTAGCATTTTAGAGCACATCGAGTACATGGCAATGCAAGGGCATACAGTATTATGTATCCAGTGTATAGCCTACGACGTGTACCTCACTAATTATCGCAAATTGCCTAGAATACATTCGTTTACTTCTACTCATAATTAATACAGGCAACGGGCAACATTCACCATACAAATTGCAAATGCTTATAGTTTTTTCAATATTGGCCAGAAGTCTTTATACAGCATACATGTATACTCATCCATAGAAACCCGTGCAACCGCTGAAATGTTTTGGGTAGAGCAAAAGGGACGCTGCCACTTCCGGTATATTCACCCGCTCGCTATTCAATCGCGTGGAGATTGCCTAAGCCCGTGTGTAAGAGATCAGTGGGAAAAGTTCGGATATGCATAATACCGGTAAGTTGATGCATTTTTTTTTGAATTCGCTGTTGCTGTTAGGTTGGCATGTCCTCCCCCCCCCCCCGACAAAACGTATACCCGACGTATTGACAGACCTGGCTCATGTGGAACCACGTACATTTTGATCAAATGTCCTTTCCAAGACCCGATTTGTCATAGTTGATTGCATGTTTTCATGAAGTTTAACGTAATAGAATTTGTTTTATGGGTGTGACTGTTGCAGCAACCTTTTCAGCACAGTTCTGACATAAAAAATGACACCGTATATTTATCGTGAGCCTTTAAACACCATAGAATCTATTACATTGTTTACTGTGTATTTAATAGAGTGCTAATTTTCCGTATTGCCGTCCGGTGTTGTTGCAACAGGGATGCCACATCCGCCCTTTCCCCCCTGGGTCTCTTAATTGATATACAACTTGCGTCTAGGCCAGCACAACCCTCTGATAAGCTTTTGTCGTAAAATAACCTGACCTCTATACATCCAAGTTTAAAATTAATTCTAAAACCGTATAAAATAGCAATATTATAATCTATTCCTAATATTCATAAATTGAAGATTTATGGCCGGTGTGAAAGCAAGTCCGGCGGGAGGCCACAGTCCTGGCTCCCGTAGACGATAACAGAAAATGCGCGAAACTAATGTGGCGTGAATAGTCAACTGACTGACTTGAGTGCCATATTCCTTGCCGTTGTATCCGGACTATGAGTAATCTTAATATTATTGTGTGGTAGTAGCATCGACAAATTATGCTATCAGGCCATGTGCCCTCCCTCCCCTTCCCCAGTCCGCCAACCCCCCCTCCATCCTCCTCTCTTCACCCCTTCCCCATCCCTTCCCCCTTCCTCTTCCCCGCCCCCGATTCCTCCCACTCCCTCCTTCCCTCCAATAACCAACCCTCCCTCCCTCCCTTAACCCTCCCTCCTTAACAACCCTCCCTCCCTCCCTCCCTCCCTCCCTTAACCCTCCCCCTCCTTAACCCCCCCTTAACCCTCCCGTCCCTCCCCCCTCCTTACACTCAACCTCCCCCTCCCTTAACCAACCCTCCCTCCCCTTCCCTCCCTCCCTTAACCAATCCTCCTCCCTCCCTCCCTAAACCACACCCTCCCCTCCCCTGCCCTTAACCAACCCTCCCTCCCTTCCTTCTTTTTTTTACCCCTCCCCTCCCCATAACCAACCCTCCCTCCCTCCTCCCATAACCAACCCTCCCTCCCTGCCCTCACCCTCCCTCCCTTCCTCAACCCTTCTCTCCCTCCTCCCTTTCCCTCCACCCCCCCAATCAATCTTCCTTCCTCCCTTCACCTTCCTTTCTGTCTTATTGTCTATTACTTATTTATAAATAATAACGTCAAGTTGGGATTATTGCTATTCGTCATTCATTATGTATAGGCTTACTACGCATTTATCTCATAACTGCTCTGCGATTTATTTCTAATGTATTTATTATTTCACATTTCCTCAGATTGTTCCTTAATTTCTTCTGAAATTTCTCCTGATTTGTTCATTAATGATCTGTGTTGACAATTAACAAAATTCATTTGTGTGAAAATAAAACCTCTTTATTTTTCCCTTATTTTGAGTAGGTCCCTAATTCAACTTTTTACTTACAGTACGTGGTCAGTGAAAGTTGTGCGTGCGACGACTTTTTGCCTTCCTATTGCACGACAAAATGTTTCACTTTTCGATCGCCGCCCGCTATCCACGTAATACGCCTAAAGGAGGGGTGATCTGTCTGAACCGTTTTTGTGAGAAGTATTTTAATACGGTGGAAATATTTGTGGTGGCATTGTGAGTGGGAATGCCCTTTGTTTCATCCTGATTTGGTTATTTTTACCCCTGGACATGGGGCTTGAAGATCTCCAAGTTTTTGAGCATATTTTTTGGCATATAAGACCAGTGCAATTGGTTAACTCTATAGTCTTCCCATGCTATGGTTTCTACATTACTAAATACATATAATCCTAAAACATGTGTTATCAGTTGGTATAAACTGAGAGTAGTTTCATTCCGTTAAAGCTTATAGGTGCCATTAATACCCCAATTTGTGTCATAGACATCATTAAATTTGGAAAACTTGCAAAGTTGTTATACGTTTTGATGAAAATATGCTTTAACCGTGTAAAGCCATACATGGGTTTGCTCCTAAAAGAAGGAAAATCATTTCCCAAAACTAGTGGCATCCTTTCTGGGGTAGGGTATAGAGAGCACCGCCCATAATAATTCCAAACAATTTTTAATTTTTCCCTTCACCGGGTATAGGAGGTGGGAGGGTTTGGCACTAACACTATTGGCATGCTCATCTTCCGGTCACAACAACTCTGTTTTTAGCCGAGCTTGCACACAATGACCCCCGATGCCCCTATTTTTCAAATATGTTCCTACAAATGATACCTATTTCTTATTTTGCACTTTTTCAGCCCATTCTAGGTCACTGAGTAATAGCCAATAATTAGCCAAATTTATAGTAAAAAACAAATGGCCGATTTGTCAAAAAATTGTTGAAAGGCAAAGGCGAGCTTTTAGGATCAGAGCAAAGCAATGACCCCAATTTAATTAACTTTGCACTCTTTGCAAACTGATGGCCCCTTGTCCCAGGGAAACCCACAATGATAGCCGCATGGCACTAGGCCAAAATTGTCAATTTCATATATGGATGGCCTCCCATCCCACCCGGCCCCTTCACACTGGACAAAAAAACAGGCATGCCACTTTAAATAATAATATACGTTAGAGTTTCAGTCTATATGGCCATAAATATGTCTGCTTCCTCCATTAAGGTGATTGTGTTATACTTTGTTTTCCGAGGAGGGGGGCACTCCTATGTTGGGTATGCAGTATGGGCCTATGCGAGAGCCCCCCCTTTTTGTTTTAACCAGCTAATGCTCAATGACCACCTTTTTAATGTCTACATGCCAATCATTTGCAGATATTACTCAATACCATTTTTAAAGAAAATTTTGAAATCGAAAGAGCGCCTTTTTCCTTATTTTTGGACGCGAACGACGATTGACTGTATTATTTTTATGCCAATTTCATAAATTTACTTAACTTGCCTAATCTTCGGCAATTCTTACCGAATGACCCTATTTTTTTTTATTTTTCCCCAATGTTCCCCTTTTTCTGAGCTTATTCTGAATGACAGCCCCGCCCCTTTTAAAAACGTTCATAGGGTCTTTTGCAGCCTTACATACGTGTGGCTTCAAGATGGGAGTGCACCCCCCACCCCGCAAGGTGATAGAGCCACAATTGGAATCAAAGTTCCCGAGGATGAAAACGCAACAATACTGGATGTCTGACATTCGGTTTGTCCTTCATTTTCTCTACAGGAGGGGTGGTTAGCAGAACATAGCAAGAGCTTAAGACATATTGAGGAGGGTGATGACAAGCTGTTTACAACTTGTCATTTGGGATTCTATTTTGCTATTCCCCTAGGTTTGTCATAGGGTGCGGAAATGTATAAGTCCACACTTTGCCAAATCGTTTTAGGATCTATTGCAGCCAGACTTAGGAATATTTTAGAAGGGGTGCACAAGAGGCTGCTACCCATGCATGTGATCCCATCCGATCCTGCTGGCGTTTGGGGATCCTGTGAGTCTGTCATTTGGGTGCGAAGGAAATGTAAACAACAGGTTTAGCATGGACACAACAAAGTAAACCAGAATGCTACATTCTGTTTTCCCAGATGGGCCATACCCGCTAAACTTGTGTATATCGCAGGAGGGCAAAAGCCGCTATCCCTATGTATCATTTTTACCCCCCCCCGCCCCCATTGGTGTTCCCCTGGGTCTGGAGAATGTAAGAAAAGGAAAAAATGCATAAAAAGTAATTGCTACTTTTCTTTTGGCAGGAGTTCATGCAGCCATTTTGGGCATTCCAAGATTATGCTACCCATATCATTAGGCTCCCCATCGGGGGTGGTGGAAGGTACTGTACAGAAGAATGAACAATGATTTATGTCATTTTTGAGTAGTAAGATTAAGCATAAATTAGCACAGAAAAATTATAAATTGTCTAAGTAACATGATTATAAAATATTTTAACCTGTTTGTGAGCATAGATGGTATGTGCAAAGCAATTAGAAATTCAAGAGAACGCGGGATGTTCTGGAATTTACATTGAGACTAGGGGAGTCAGACTAGCCTAAATCAAGGTGTGTGGGCTGTCTATAGATGGCGCCCTCTGTAATATACAGGCACAGTGCTGTGGGTGGGGTGATGGCTATGAACATTCTAATATGGGAAACATTGGAGCTGAATCCAGAATCATGACAATATGACTATATGAGCACATGACTCATATAGAGAGGCCAGATCCTTCTAGTATTGTTGAGAGGATCATATAAAGCCCTGGTGAGTGAGAGAAGAAGATGAGTCAAGGGGAAGTTACATACCAGTCATGCTCAAGTTAATTAGCAGAGTAGTTCCAAAGCATAGTGACTTTCAGTGTTCCAAGGTAGTGACAGTGACAGTGGACAGGAGTGAAAGTAAACATTGGCTTATATAGTTGGACATTGTCATAGTAGTCTCAGCTCCAACCGTTTTCGTCCGATTGTGTCGCCGTGTTGGTTTCCGTATTTCGTGGCCTCTGAGTGATCCAAGGCTAAACAAGCTTACAGCACTTTTGGAATTTATATTTAGTCGACCTCCGAGCTTCGGGAAGTCTTAGGAGCTGGTTTTCTTCAGTCAGGGACAAAAAAAAAAAAAAAAAGTCTCAGTGACACGTCCCACTACGGGAAATAGTAGTTTAGTAAGTTTTACGCTGGAATATTCGCCAGTGCAGGACTCTTTGCAAGTTGGCATCGCACTGTAATCTCGCTGCAGCCCGCTTCGCGGCACACAACCCCCGGGTAGTAAGTTTATATGTCAATAAATTAACAACTTATTATAGAAAATCTTTGATTATTGATACCTAATCGATGTTTGAATGAGATTGATTTAAACACACAATTAAAATAATACTTGTTTTAAAATTTGTAATCAAGATCACAGTGTATTGTTTAGTTTTCAGGAGTTTGAATCCGTTAGTTTTGAGGTGGCGTGGTTTTCGGCCTTGGTCAAGGTGACCGTAACAAAATTGGGGGGCTCGTGTCGGGAAAATACACGTAAAAAAAAAAAAAAAACAGTTAAAATTTTGAAACAAATTTGATTGTGTGTTTAACTTTGATATCTGTGCGGTATTAGTGTTATTTGTGACAGAAGTGTCATACACGATGGCGTTTAACACAGAGGAGTTTATTAAAGAGGTTACGTGGGAGAAGTTTGATGTGCTCAAAAAGCCCGGAATTAATGGATTTGGCCAAGTTTTATGGGAGTGGAAGTTAGGAATTCCATGAGGAAACAGTTAATAAAAATGAAGTTGATTAACCCATGTTGTGGAAAGAAGAGGAAGAAGATTTGTAGAGAGGGATGTTTTGGAGAAAATTAGTTGAATTCAGGATGTGTGTCAGATAGTGCTTTTGAAAATTTGAAACAGTGTGGAAATTTGCAAATGCAAATGAGAAAAGGACAAAATTGGCCTTAGAACAGCAAAAGTTAGCAAAGGAAGAAAAAAGAAAAAGAAAGACAAGATTGGTTGTTAGAATGGAAGAAAGAGAAAGGACAGGCCAAGAAAGATTTGAATTAGAAAAGCATTTAACTCCAAAAGGAAACTAAGATTGCCAAATTACAATGAACAGAAAGAAAAAGAAGATAGGTTACAAATGGAGGAAAGAATGAGTGGCAGAAATTGAGCCAAAACAAAATTAGACAAGAAAAGTTAGAAAAGGGCACATCAGGATCCTCACATAGGTTTGATGCAACCAGAAACTCAAACTTAGTTCAACTTAGGGGGAAACAGAAGTTAGACGTTGAAAAGTATTTTTTTGCCACTTCGAGAAGATTGCCCAAAGTATGAAGTGGCACCTAAAGAGCAGTGGACAACATTGCTCAGACTGTGTTTTTATTGGGAAAGCTAGAGAGAGGAGAGATCTACTCATCCCTATCAATGATCCGGTTCATGCAGTGATTAAGAAGTAGTTTAAAGAAGTCTATTTTAAGGATAGAGTTAGTGCCGGAGGCGTATAGGCAAAAATTTCGGAGTGCGAAAAAAATTGCAGAACAAACTCATGTCGAGTTTGCTAGAGTTAAGGAACAAATGTTGGATAGGTTGCTCACTTCCAAGAATGAAACAAGACTTAATCAACTTAGGCAGTTAGTTTTAATTGAGCAGTTCAAACAGTGCATTCTTGCCGGAGATTAAAACTAATTGGATGAAAACGCGAAATCAAAGTTGAAAAATGCAGCACAATAGCAGATTGATTACGCCCTCACACATAGTTGAGTTCCAGCAATAGGTACGGGGGGCCTAATAGTCAAGTCGAATACAAGAAGTTTTAATTCAAGTAGGCCTCACCAAAGTAGATAATTCCAAAGTCATGGTACTAATAAAGAAGGGAACAGTCAGTCAGGTTCCTCCAGTAAGGGAATAAGGTCCCTTATAGTACCAAACCAAAGTCAGTGGGAATGGTTTATTTTAAGTCAGATGTAACTTGCAAATATTGCAAGGATTCAGGTCATGTTGTGGCAAGCTGTTGGAAGTTAATGGGAAAGAAGATGGCCATGAAGCAGAAGTCTGCTCCCACAGGATGTGCTGTGTCCATTAGACCACAAGTTAGTTCCCGGGCTATTAAACAGAAAGATGCTGAGTCTGACTGAGAAAAGTTAGGGAAAGACTTTGAACCATGTTTTGGAGGGGTCAGTGTCGCTTGATGGCGACAAGTTGATCCAAAAAAGCCTATAAAGGTCCTGGTGACACATGTTGTGCCCAGGCAGTAATTTGGGGGTCATTGCTCTTTAGTGAAGTTAGTGCAACAGGTGAAATGCTTTGATCCAAGGTTATAGGTATGGATGGTATTAGTGTCCCTCTTCACAAGGTGAAAAGTTGAGTCTGATGTTGCGTTCAGATACAGTCAGAGTTGGAGTAAGGCCTGAACTTCAGTCAAAGGTGTTTCAATGTATTGGAATGGATTGGCAGGCGGGAAAGTACATCCCGAACCCATTGTTACCCACAATCCCAGCACAGAAATAGATAGTGAGGAAGAATAGTACCGTTTATCCAGCCTGTGCACTTACTAGGAGTATGGCTAGGAAAGCCATGTTTAGCAAATAGTGATAGGAAGGAGGAAGACCTTGTCCAAAATTTAGATTTAGAGTTGACACGTCATGACAAAATTGGATGACCAGGTCCACTTCCTCTTCAGGGGAGATAGGGTCTGCAAAACAAGGGTCAGGCCCTGAGCAATTGCATAGTGGGGATGATGATGATCCCTTGAGCTAACAAGTATTGCTTGAACAGGAGAATGATACTGCACTCAAGAATCTTAGTCAAAGGCAGTAACCCAGCAGGAGTCTGAGGACGTTGCTGTGTGTTTTTACAACAACAATGGTGTGCGGATGAGGAAATGGAGGCCACCTGATGCTTCCTGCAAATGATGAGTGGAAAGGTGTTCATCAGGTAGTTGTCCCAAAGGGATCATAGGGAGGTCATCAGCATTGCCAATGATAGTCTAGGGCAGGTCCATTTAGGAGTCAGAGACACATGATTAGGATTTTGAAAACTTTGGTGGCCTACACTTTGTAAGGATGTTTCGGAATACGTCGTCTTGTCATATGTCAAAAAAAAAATAACAAAAATAAAAAACAAAAAAAAAAAAACGAAAAGAAAAAAAAAACACCAAAAAAAAAAAAAAACAACAAAAAAAAAAAAACAAAACCAGTTGGTGGCACACTAATCAGGAAAATTCCGCCCCCGACTACATATGAACCGATTACGGCGTTCGGAGAGCCATTTAGTAGGATCATAGTTGACAGTGTAGGACCTCTCCCTAGGATTAAGTCGGGTAATCAGTATCTACTTACTATCATGTGCGCCTCTACTAGGTTAACTGAAAGCCCTGCCCTTGAGGAACCTTAAGGCTAAAAACCATAGTGAAGGCTTTGACCAAGTTTTTCACCTTGTAGGCCTACAAGTCAAATTCAGTATCGAGCAGGGGTCAAATTTTAAATCTGGCCTATTCAGCAAGTGATGTATGAGTTGGGGATAGAACCGTATCTGGCCAAGTGCACCATGGGGCGAATCCAACTGAGCCTGGAACGATGGATCAAACAAAACTCTAAAGAATCTGATTAGGACTTTAATGTTGGAATTTGAGAAGGGACTGGGATGAGGAGTTCAATCTTGTATGTTTGCTTGCAAGGAGGAAGTGCAGGAAACCCTAGGATTTCAGTCCACTTGCTTCGTTTTTGGGCGAACAGGTGCGCGCGTCCTTGAAAACTCCTTACAGGAGAAATGGCGAATGATGAAACTGACACCAACCTTTTGGACTATGTATCCAAATTCAAGTAGGTCATAGGGCAACAAAATGCAATTGCCAGGGAGAATTTGAAGCAATCTCAGACCAAAATGAAGAAGTGGTATGACCAAGTTGCCAAGAAGTAGGTCTTTAGGCCAGGGAGACCAAAGTGTGTAGTCTTTGTTCCAATCCGGACATCCACTGCAGCCAGAGATACATGGTCCATATACAGTAGAGTCACAAGTATATGAAGTTGACTACATAGTCAAGACGCCAGATAGGCGTAAGTAGTAGGAATTGTGCCATGTAAATATGCTGAAGGAAGGAAAGTAGGTAGAACATGACCTGGGGCATGCACAAAAACCAGTGTGTCTGTGAGTTCTACTGAGGGAAGGTTAAACATGAATGACAATCATGAATCTGAAAGTTGTAAATAATTAAAAACAATGATACAAAGCAGCTGACTATCCTATCAAGTTGCAAAATTCAGATGTGCTCAGTGATTTGGATACAAAACTAGGCCATCTTCAGAAAATCAAAAAACAGTGTGAAATCCAGGCAGGTGATTCATGAGTTTAGAGGATATTTTTCAGATGTCCCTAGTGAAACCACTTGCTGCATTTCATGAGGTGAGGTGGGTGATTGTGCACAAATAAAACAGCCCTTACAGAGTTAAACCTATGACAAAGAAAGAACAACTCAACAAAGAGATAGAGTAAATGTTGGAAAATCAATCATTGAAGCAAGCAAAAGTGATGGAGTTCCCCATGTATTTGGTTCCCAAAACCTGATGGTTCCTTAGGGGTTTTGTGACAGACTTCAAAGGGGTAAATCAATGTTCAAGACTGATTCATTTCCAATACTTCGTCATATGATGATGCAGTGACAAAATTGGCAATTCAAAGTACGTCAGCACGTTTGACCTTTGAAGGGGTATTGGCAGGGTCCCCTTACTGATCGTGCAAAAGAAATGTCGGCATTTTGCACGCCGGAGGGGCTTTTTTTTTCAGTATCCGTGTTAGGCCTTTCGGTATGAAAAACACACCGGCAACCTTCCAAAAAATGGTGACTTATTTAGTTGCTGACATGAAGGCTGTGAAACATATTGTGATGATTCTGATTGTGTAAAGTCATCAGTCGGGGAACAACACATTGGGCAGATCCATCACTTATTTCAGAAGTTGTCTGAACACAAATTGACAGTCAATATAGTCAAGAGTGAGTTTTGCCATGCAAATGTCCCTTATTTAGGCCATGGAGTAGGTCAAGGCAAGGTAAAGCATTTGTCAAGGTAAAGTTTTGACGCAATGAGAGAAGTTCCCCGCCACATAAGTAACCAGGATAGAAACCTTCAAGAAGTCTTAGGTATGGCTTTGGTGTTTTTTTTTTGATAGTACAGGGAGGGTTGTCCAAACTTTTTCGGATATTCTCAGTCCTTTGAAAAATTTGCTAGCCAAAAAACGTCAAATTGTTTGGTCGCAAGAATGTGAAATTAGTTTCCAAAAAATCAAAGCCATTACTGATTAGTGAACCAGTTATGATTTGCCACCAGACTTCAGAACCAATTCAAGTTGGCCATAGATGCCAGTGACACAGGGTGTGGTGGAGTTCTTATGCAAGAAGGAGAAGACGGAATAGGACCACCCTCTATTCGATTTCTCCAGGAAGTTTAACAAGCACCAAGAAATTACTCCCAATATTGAAAGGAGTAGTGTCTTGCATCTGATTTTGGCCATTAGGACATTTTGATGTATATTTGGGAACCACGTGCACCAGCAGTGCTTGTTTCACAGATCACAACCCCCTCACCTTCCCTTCACAGGATGATGAAAAACAAGAATCATAGGTTAGTGAGGTGGAGTTGACCTTGCAAGAGTACAAACTCGACATCAGACACATCAGGCAAGGGGGGTGTTTTTTTTAATGTGATGCTGATGCCCGAGACTAGAATTGTTAGTGAGTTCAGAAACAACGTAAAGTTTTTAAAAGGGGGAAGGTAACATTGTGAATAAGTTCATGTAAGGGAAGTTAAGATATTAAGAGCCTTAAATAGGTTACGAAGTTTGCTTTGAATCAAATTTCTTTCTTTAAGGGGGGGGAGGGGTGTTACAGAAGAATTAACAATGATTTTTTCATTTTGAGTCAGATTAAGTCCCATAAATTAAGCACATAAAATATTATAATTAGTTCAGTAAATGATATAAAATATACCTGTTTGCGATGCATAGCTGGTATGCTGAAAAAGCACATTAGTATTCAAGAGAACCGCGGAGAAGGTTCTGGAATTTACTGAGACTAGGAGATCAGATAGGCCTAACTCAAGGGATGTGTGTCGGGCTTCTGATGGCGCCCCCTACTGTATCTACAGGCACAGTGCGTGTGTGGGTGTGGCTATGAACATTCTAATATTGGAACATTGGAGCTGAATACAGAATCAGGACATAATGGATATATAGCCACAGGAATTTATAGAGAGGACCAGATCCCTTCTTAGTATTGTTTGAGAGGATATATAAAGCCTATGGTGAGAGAAGATGAGTCAGAGTTTAAAACAAATCATGTCCAAGTTATTAGCAGGGTTTCCAAGCATAGTGACCTCCAGTTGTCCAGTTTAGGACCAGTGACATTAAACATTGTCTTCCTATAGTGGACATGTATTAGTATCAGCTCCATCAGTCTTTCCGTCGATTGTGTAGCCGTGTTCGGTTTCCGATTTTCGTGGCCATCTGAGTATCCAAGGATAAACATAGATACAGCACTTTGGACTTTAGATTTAGTCGACCTCCAGCTTACGGGAAAGTCATTAGGAGAGCGTTTTTTCTTAAGTAAGGAAAAGTCGTCCGTTGGACGTCCCACTACTGGAAATAGTTAAGTTTTACGCTTGAATATTCGCCAGGACTCTTTTGCAAGTTCGGCATCGCAATTGTATTCTCGCTGCAGCCCGTAGTCGCGCACACACCGGTAGTAAGTTAGTAGTTCATAAATTGACAAACTTATTATAGATAATCTTTGATTATTGATCCTAATCGATGTTTGAATGAGATTGATTAAACACACATTAAAACTTAATACTTGTTTGTAAAAATTTGTAATCAAGATCACAGTGTATTGTGCTAGTTATTCAGGGAGTTTGATCCGTAGTTTTGACCGGGTGGTTTTGGCCTGAGTCAGGGTGACCGTAAACAGTAAACAAAAGGTCAACATTTCTCAAAAGTCCAGTCCTATTGCAATCATTTTCACTTCTCTGAAAGTTGTTTTATTAAACAAAAGAATTCCAAAATTCAATTTGATTAAGTCAAAGAATCTGTAATAGCTAAAACCACTATGATATAAAACACTGCGCAAAAATAGACAAAAATCTGTGTAAAAACTCAATAGCCATGTCCAGGGGGTTTTTGTTGTTTAAAATGACCAAATCGAAAAAAATAAAGGGCAGTTTCTCACTCACATAATGCAATACAATTATGTACACAAGTATTTTAAAAACTTTGGTCGAGATCACCCCTACTAAAGGTCAGTGAAAAGAGCCATCACAAGTTTTTCAGTAAGCTAGGGGCGTCAAATTGTGACCCCGTCATTATTACGCGGCTTAAAACAAGATATTGCCAGCGCCGGTTATTAGTTCATTTACTCCAACTCATTTCCATGATGAAAAACTGTGCACCCGGGACGGATCGACTGGCGCCCATTCATTGCGTACAGTCATTCAATTCATTCAAAGAATCGTTCAAAAAATCAATCAAAAAATCAGTCAAACAATTAAAACAATCAACCCAAACAATCATCAAACAATCAAGTCGACAGTGCAGTGTGATGTACTACGTAAACCCAAACACTACTACGAGCTACTTGATTAAGAGGTACGAGCGTTTGAATTTGCTTGTACGAGGCTACTTGAACATTTGAATCTGCGCTACGAACATTTGAATTCTGCGCTTCGAGCATTCGAATTCTGCACTACGCACATTTGAATTCTGCTTAACGATGCACTGAGACGACCTTTAATTCTGCGCTACGAGCGTTCGAATTTCTAGAGGCCCATACACGAGCATTTGATTCTGCTATAGGCCTACTAGTTACGAGCATTTAATTCTGCTAACGGCCTGTTCGCGGACTACCTTCCACGTTTTCGACCTTTGCATTATGACCCTGATATCCCTCATAACATAACTCTCCTGTCAGTACCGTGGGAAACAAACTTGAGGTTTTGATGGTAAAGCAATAATCGCATATTACAATCGGGTGTCTGGAAACATAAGACCGAAGTCTTAGTCTTAGTTCCAGACACCCTATTTACAAACCCTATTTCTAGTATTGATGGTTAACCATTAAAACGCGTTTCTTATCCCCTGGGCTTGAAAAGCAGAGGGGGATTATGCCCTAGTCAGTCAAGGCGGCCTCGCGCGTGCCACACCCAATCTTTCTTGGTGAAACGCGATACATGAGACCCATAGGGTTATGGTGATGTGACTTGGGGGTGGGATCGGACTGTCATGCCCTTCATCTGATTAGATTATGAGCATGGCATATGCTAATAGTAACCTAATTTGCAAATTAACGAGTTAATTTGGGGTAATTTATTAACCCAACAATCTGTGAACGCGATACATAGACCCATAAGGGGTATGGTGATGTATCTTTGTCAGAGACTCGGTTTTAAAAGAAATTCGGTGGGATGAGGGGGGGGGGGGGTGGGGTGAAACTCATAGGTTCGCAGCAACGAGGTCTTTGAAATCACCCAGCTATTGAGCCTCCGAGCAAGTCACGGACTTTTGGTATTCGGGTACGCCCACTAGTAATGATTGGACATTTCATCATCACACACTCACTGCTCGGGACCCTCACGGAAGACCACCTGCATGTTATTTTAACTCTGCGCGCGCTCTGTTAATGGATTAATACCATACCCCCTATAAAAACCACCGCGCTTTGGCGGCGGGGTGACCATGTCCTGCATTATAAGATCATATTTGATACTGATTTTAGATCTATCAAAACTCCCCAAACATATCGCTTTATATTTCCACCCCAGTATAACTATTTGCCCTCTTATGCCTCAAAAATCACTTTTTTAAAACTTTCTTCCTCCTTTCTTTCCTCTTACATCTTTTCTGTCTTGCTTCAGATCCCTTCCACTGTTTATATAATTCTTTGTTATTTCGACACCCTTCCTTCTCTCCTTCTCCCCTCGTCTTTCTGAATTCCTCTTTTTGAAATCTTTTATTTCTTTGTTGTCATTC
>JAMKCH010067096.1:0-47163 GCA_023653785.1 Ophioderma brevispina
ATTGTCCCTTCTACAGGCATCATAGGCGTAAATCCCAGGGTATCCCCCAAAATTTTCGAGCGACGGGGGATGGTCAATAGGATCATCCCCCAATGTTGATGCTGTTCATCCGTTTTTGACCAAAATACCAAAATAGTTTTTAACAATTGTTAAATGCCCGCGCTCTGCGCGCATTTGGTTCAATTACCTTACATTTCATTACGGATTTAGCTTCCACACATGGCAAAATTTTTTAGCGTGCTTCGCGCGCATATGTGCTAGTAATAGATCGTTTCAGCAAACCCCTGTTTCATTTCATAAATTTTCATCAACGCCCCCTATGTCAAAAAGAAATAGATGAAAGCGTCACTGGCAGCAAGATCGAGATTTCCAGACAAGTGAAAGTGAGGATGGAAGTGAGGAGAGGCGATGTCTGCAGCACGTTTAGCACAAGTGATGAAGAAGAAGAATAAAACAAAGAATCTTAATAGGATATGGAGAATGAATACAATAAAATCCTTACATGATCGGGAAGACTTTTCAAGGCAAAGACAGGACCGGACATTTATTAGTGCCATTAACTATTTTGGAATGTGGAAACATATTTGATTGACTTTGACTTTTTTATTGTTAGGAAAACTGGTTTTGCCTTTCCCGGGGCCTTTTTTAAGAAATATGAAATGAAAAAATGAGCCAAGCATCAGATCATTTAACTTCTTTGCTGTAACATCGTGTTTAACTGGACACCATTTAACAGTAGCTAAGCATTAGACCTAAAATTAATATAAGTGATATGAACTCTATTGCATTGGGGGGGGGGTGGGGGGGTTATGTAAATTTTATTTTCATGAGGTGGTGGCAGTAGGGGGGGGTTGTGTAATTTTCATTTTGGTAATGGGGGAGGGGGGTTGCGTAATTTTTTTTTCCAAACCAACTTTGGAAATTCCTTCTAACCTCGTAATGAACGAACGGTCCCCCTAAGAGAGGGTGGGAAAAAAACATTAAATACAATTTCATAGAATACCTTTGATCTGTATCCACCCAATGTTGGTTACCTACAATGGTCCTTTGTATCTCAACACAATGTTTGGGTTACTACAATGGGTCCTTTGGTGCAAGAGTATAAAATTGGGACCAGCCCGAACTCTGGCAGTACATTGCCGCTGGCAATGACAAAATCTAACTTCTGGCAAAAGCTGCCAAGGGGGATAGTGGCAAGAAGGTCATAAGTGCAAAGGCTGCCATGTGATCATCTGTGTGCTGCTATGTAATAGGAGACTTATTTCTTGATCAGTGGGCTCTCTTGAAAACTAGTTTCTGGTGACTGTGTCCCCTGAAGATCCATTTCAAAGCCACTGACCAAAGATTTGCATAACAGTATGTTTGATTCTTAACCTAGATGCTATTGCACTTATGACCTTCTTGGCATTCACATTATTACGACACACAATCATTACAACCACAAAAAGGACTCTACCATGTACAAAATCAAATTGGATATTTAACCCACCACCAACAAAATATTTTTTGCCTTTGGACAAGAGCAACAGATCATATTTTCGGATTATCTAGACAGAAAATCTCACGGATCATTACAAGCTATCTCTTTTCGTCTTACTTTCTCAACTTGTGCACTCAGCCAGGTGTTGTATGCTTACTAAAGGATTTCCATGAAGCTTTACAACACCATCTACATAATAGTACACTTCTAAAATTAGAGCATTAACCTCTAATGCTTCAATAATTACAAATTTGACAAAGACTTTTAAAAGTTCATTTCTATTATTTTTTGTAGTTGAAACAAGAAGATGGGAGGATCTTATTCTATAAATTAAATGACCAAAACAGTCTGATTTCATTGGAAAACATTCTACTAAATATGAGGTCACAGGATTGGTATAAAAAAAAAACACAGGGTGAATGAAAGATCAACAAGAATTACAGAGCATATTTAAGATGGCCCCCAGGACAAGGTTTTAATTGGGAGTAAAGAAGGGGGTATTAAAAAAATGCCCTGCCCTGGGGTCAGGGGTGCAAAAGTGCGGGAGCTGGGATCGCCGCTCACAGGATAAT
Organism: Ophioderma brevispina; assembly: GCA_023653785.1. NCBI lineage: Eukaryota > Metazoa > Echinodermata > Ophiuroidea > Amphilepidida > Ophiodermatidae > Ophioderma > Ophioderma brevispina. The sequence goes on from JAMKCH010067096.1 coordinate 2,053, forward strand.
GAGAGCTCAAATTGAGGAAAAATTGAGACAAAAGGTGTCAAAAAAGAAAGCCAGAAAAAATCTTGACGAAAAAAAATAAAGAAAAAAGGATTGGAAGAGGAAAGATGGAAGAAAAAAAAAAGGGGGACAAAGAGGAAAATAAGAGAAAGGAAAAAAATAGAGGACAGGAGAAAAGAGAAAATTAGTAAATGGCAAAAGAGTTTTCGTAATAGCCATTTCAGCAGTTGAGAGGAACTCTAGGTAAGAAAACCTAGGGGAAACGTGAGGAATTAGAAACCATGGGGGAAATGTGAGGAACGAAACCCACGAGAAATGCAATGAAAAGGAAACCATTGGGGAAATGTGAGGGAAACCGCCTCTAGAGAAAATGTGAGGGAAAGAAACCTAGGACAAATGAGAGGAAAAGAATTTAATCAGAGAGGAAATGGGAAATGAAACCTGGTGAAAGAGGGGAAAACCTAGCAAAAGGTGAGGTCAAGAAGCCTAGGAGAACATGAGGGGGGGGGAAAAAGAACCCAGGGGGAATGTTAGGAAAAGAAATCGATGGGGGGAAGATGAAGAAAATTATTAGTGCTGATGGTTTTAAAAAAAATAATGCAGGGAAAAAATAAAGAGGAATAGAGGAATTAGGGGACACCTATCAAAATATGTAGGGATTTAAAGTGGTTGTGCCACAATGAATCTGTGAATTTGAAAGCCAAAGTTAGAAACACTCAAAATCTGAGGAGAAGAAATACCACATTAAAAACCAGACAAGAAGAGGCCTAAAAAGGACAATCTGCCCTAAAGAAATTTAGCTATGACAGTTAAATTAGGATAGCAGTTGTCATGAAATTCGTCATACTTAGTAATTATGTTCATGGTGATTGATGCTGATGACAATTGTATTCACATCCTTTCCATTGCTTAACTTAATAAAATTCTCTTTTATTTAGGCCAAGAGTCATTGCTATTCAGCGAGTCTCTATCCACATCTAACTTAAAAGGTTATTTCTTTTTATTCTGAAAGGGGCATTTCATGATCCCATAGCCTCGTTCCCCCCGAGACTTTACCTCAAAACATTGAGATTTTCTGCATTTAACCGTTAACTTTAGTAATCCATGTGTGCCAAATCTTAAGCGCAAATTCGGTCGTGTCTCTAAGAAATTCCCAATTTTGATTTTCTGTCAGTAAACGGACAGAAAGGATAGCACAGTGGACTATGGGACCGTGGGAAACGAGTATTTGCTTCATAGCACAAAAACCGCAAAGTCGGGAGCGGGATCAGCAAAAGTTGGAATAGATTTTCTCAAGGATATCTAGTGAACAATGAATAAAAACAGAAGGTGCTGGAATCACAAATGCACTTACCTTGAAATTATATATAAACATGATTGAAGTCATAATCGCACGAAAGCCTTTGCTTTTGTTCGGCTCTTATGCATACGAGTGCATTAATTCACACCTTAAATAAATAAGCTGAAAATACCATTTTCATATGTAATACCAATGCGTCTTTAATCATTGACAATTTTACAATAGAATATTGGTTACTTGTTGTCATACATATATAGTTACATACTATGATTGTGAACTCTGCAAAAATATACCACGAGTCTGAGCTTTTTTTTCTTTGTGTCTTGTTAACTAAAATAATTTTCTTTCACGCAAAGGACCTCGAGTGATATAGGCCTATCATAGCAAATCATGGAGAAGGCCTATGTAAACTTTAAGACATTACAGTGTATTATTAAGTGATTTTTAACTGTCACATAACACAAAATAAGCGCTAATTTTAAAGGCATAAATTTTAAATCAATTATTGGTATTTGTTATTATAGAATCCTAGTTTTATTTCATTTCAACATCCAAGGAACAGGAAATTTTTTGCTACTAGCCTATAGATATATTGTAAGTGCCTTATTTAATCTGCAGGGACCTATTATGCCTCCAGTTGTCGCAATTTGAATAGATGGCTGGAATCTTTTAAACACACACTTTAATTGAGGGTTAACTCCAACTTTTGTTCTTTTTTTTTGGTTTCTTCCCTAATATCTCACTGTAAAACTTGCATGTAACTTGACTTTCATTTTAAACTATTTGTGTCAAATGCTTAAAGACTAATTATGTTTGTGTAAACTCATTATGTTGCTTTGCAAATGGTGGTATAGTAATTACGAGCATATTATTCTATTGTCTCAATATCGATTAAGCATGCTGTTAAGACAGGTCAAGTCAACGCAGCTCCATGCATTATATGCAATACATTGACCCATATCAAGCATTAAGTTATATCAAGACAGTCAATTCAACACAGCCTTATTCCCCATGCATATGGTACACCTTTGACCCAGATCAAAATGTGGGTTGTGCCCTTGGTTGCTTGTTCTAAAAATTTCCAGAACTCCCCAAGGGGGTAAACAAATGAACAACACACTTGAATGTATTCATCCGCATATAAAATAGTCCAACATGTCATGTAATAATACTTGGTGGCAATTCACATGAAGAATGGTCTTGCACCCACACCCTCCCCACTCAGCTATCTGCTTTTGTCAATTGTCAAACAGGAAATGGTCTTTGGTATGTAGAATGGGGGGTAAGTACAAACATTATACAAAATGCATAAATACTTACAATGAACCGACCAATATACAAACGTTTTCAACCATTGGCACTTCAAATTAGGCTATTTCATCCCACTTATAATTACTAACAATCTTAAGATTTTTAGCATTAAAAATATTGTTGTTTAAAAAACAACACCTTTCAATTCAGTAATATGTGTGACAAGCCACAAGGTTGCCTATTGGCAGGCACATTGTGTTTTTTACTGCCCAAGAGTAGAACAGGTGCATGGCATATATCATATTAAACCTTGGCTCCAGAATAGCAGTATAAGCCCACCTATGATTGGTTGGATGTAAGTTGAATGTAGGCCTGGATCAACAGGTTCAACAGTTTAAGCTTATCACTATTTACTTAGTTATTTTGAACCATTGTGTGAACATTGCAATGCTGTGAATGAGATACTAGCTAACCACACCACTATCTTTAGCTGCAACGGGGAATGTGTGTACAGTACACCGATGGTACAAGGCACAGGCGGGGGACTTATACACTGTGGAAGATATGGTGGCAAAAATTCGCAGTAACAGACTACCCTTCGGGGCAGAAAAAATTGGGAAGAATTAAATGGAACAAAATGTCAACAATATTAAGTGACAGGGGGAGGGGATATGATTGTTTTGGATACAATTTTTTCAAATTGCAAAGGATACAGTGTGCACCACCTACCAAGAACATTCGAAGGTGATTGGACAAACAAGTACAAAAGAAAACAGCAAACCCTTGTTTTGACCTTGCCTGACTATCGTAAGTGTCCCCATAGAACACCGGATTTGACTTTTGTCGTGCACGGCAGAAAGTAAAACGAGAAGAAAAGTACTAATCATCATATTATACATAAAGCGGCGGATCGGCTTATTCACTTAAGGTGTGATCTTATACATTGGAAGATCCAAATATGCAAAAAACCCGGGTTTTCGAAAAAAATTGGGGGCGCGCTTCTTCTGGAAAGCTCCTAAGGGTATCTTTAACTTTGAAGCTAAACACTTAACCTAGGCAGCAGGCGCTTCAAGAATCAACCCAATTCTTTTCGCAGAAGAAAGAAAAAAGAGGAACCATGCAGGAAATCCAATTTCAAAAATGTTAGTTTTGAGGAAAATATAAGTAGGCCTACCTAACTATATGATTTAACTGAGTTGACCATCATCGAACCGTCAACAAGATTCACAACACAGGGGTGAGGATATTATTGAGGTTAGGAGTTTTTTTTTTTGAGGTAACGCATTCCATGGATTGTCCATCATTTTGGGGAATCAAGGGAGGGGAGGAGGACGGGTTAGAGGGACATGACAAGCAATTTCAAGGTTTTACCTCCTTCTTCTTCACCGCAGTCATCTTCAATAGCTTTAAAAAAACCAAAAGCTTCCGGGGGTTCTGGCATGGAATCTGAGCTGGGGCTCTGCCTCTGCATCCCCTTCAGGGGCCCAAGCCTAGGCCCTATGGTAGGCCCCTGCACACGTGGTGTGTCGTTTATGGGAAATACCTTTCTAGCTTCTCCCACTCAAAAATTTGCACATGACTAGTGAAAACAAACCAATACCAAACTCATTTGGTGATTTATAACATTTCATATGCAGTTTATGTCCATTTTAAGGAGGGGGGGGGATGAAGGAAAAGAGGAAAGAGGAGGGGACGGGTCACATTGAGAAATCGGGGGTTATAGGCCAAATCTTTGCCCTTCTGAGGGAAAAAAAAAAAAATGACCTTTTTGCACCCCTGCCTGGGTACCCGGGGGGAGGCCAGGACTTGTAATACCTGATGACGGGAGTTGTGAATCATTTTTTGCCCGGATTGTACCCGGGATGTATGCCGGTGAACTTGGTTTATGGAGTTCACATGTCAAAAAAAGCTCGGGATTTTGGTCGGACAAATGGAAGCGCAGGGGCCCCGTTTCGGCATTTGTGTACCCCTCTACCGAAAAGTGACCTCTAATAAACCCGGAAATGAATCGCAAAATCAGGTTTGACGCATTTTTGATGCATTTTGACCGGCTAGCAGGGGTCGGACTTGGCAGGGGTTTGACCCAGAAAAAAATGTGACCAGCGACTTGCCGGGACCTTGGCCAGGACATGGTCAGGAAGGTTTAAACATTTTCAAAACCACCTCGTGTTTGCAAGTCCCGGCCATCCGGGTACCCAGACCGGGGCTGATGCGGGGAGTGAAGCATTTTTTGCCCGGAGGTTACGGGATTGTATGCCGGAACTTGTTCATGGAGTTCACAATGTCAAAAAAAAAGCTGGGATTTTGGGTCGGGACAAATGGAAGCGCCGGGCCCCGTTTTAGGCATTTGTGTAACCCTCTACCGAAAAAGCTGAACCTTATAAACCCGGAAATGAAATCGTAAAAATCGGGGGTTGTTTTGATGCATTTGATTGCGTTTTGCTCGGCTAGCAGGGGCAGGGGTCCGGACTTGGCCGGGGTTTGACTAAAAATGTTGCCCCGCGACTTGCCGGGAATTGGCCAGGACATGGTCGGGAAGTATTAACATTTCAAAAACACCCGTGTGCAGTCCGGCCAGCCCCGGGTACCCAGGGGCCCGGGCATTTTTTGATTTGTAAAAAGAAACAACGAGGGTGAAATGCTCATACAGATTTCATTAGATTTGAAGGTTTAAATTGTCCCATTCCTTCTGTCATATCAAAAGCGTCTTTGGGTCGCAAAATACCCAAAACAACTTTCTTTTTGTTCTTTTTGCGACTTATTTCGAAAGTGCATATTTTAATGAATAAAACCAGACATCTAAGTTCATCTGTAGGACCAGACAGTACGAAAGTAATCCCTATGTGCCAATGTGCAGCCAAACATATGACAACACAATGGCAATAGACATGGGGCAGCTGGCTACTTTGCCATTTACGTGAAACAAAATAGGCCTATATGAGCTAACAAACTTTAATATATGTCCCCCCCCCTTTCCCCCTGCAAAAAAAATGGTTATGCCACAGTACAAAATGTATAGGCACTTAACAATATTTTCATTCTGAATGACTTTCATCATGCGCCAAGGCAGAGTTCAAGAAAATATAATATGCAAATATACAAATTATAGCAAAGAGTTCCATAAAACAAGTGAATCAATGAAAATCAGCTAAGTGCAAAAAAATTATTGTGCATAATTTTCCACATTTTTGCAACGAGCCAAACATGTAAAATACTATGTAAACGCTAACTAATTGGATCAAAGATTTGATTATTATTATTACACTTTAATTAGAGGCTTACCTATGACACATAACGAACCTGCGCTCCCTGTCAATTCTTCTCGCAGGGCCGAGGTTGATGGGACGCGGACCTCCTCGCTGGTCCACCAAGGCCTCTCTTCAGACGCACACACCTGCACTTAGTGCCTGCCAAAAACAACAGTTTATTGTCATGATTATCATGCTTGAATTAGAGCCACTTATGTTTGTGTCGAATTTTCAAATGGTGCAATTATTAAAAATTGCTCAGGATGTAGCTAGAGGTCAGAGGTTTAGATTACCGCTGAGAGTGACAGGTCGAGTGGTGGGGCAAACTGATGCTTGAAAATTCAAAGATAAAAAGTAAGGACAAGAAATCAAAATAAATAGAGGAAGAGGTACGAAGCATGGATGATGTATGATTTAGCAACACCAAATATGGTTAGGTGGGGCTGAGAAGAAATACAAAAAAAGGATGCCATGATAACATTGGAGGGAGTATTATAATTAGTACTAAATATTTGTGGTTTTTTAAGGTACGATTACGGCTATTATGCTAAACAAGTATTATTTACCTCAGACTAAACCACTATATAATTTGTCTTGTCTAGCACTCAAAGAAATTAAAGTATTCTTTTAAAGATACAATATTTTGACACCAAATAGATGAAATCCAATCACATAGACAAAAATTACAAAGGTTTTTCGACATTTTTGGCCCATTTGTTGCAGTGCCCTCAATACGCCTCATGCGCAAATTGTCAATGTTGGTGTGGAAAAAATTTTGGACGGCGTCTCAATGGACAAAGATGTTGTGCTGTACCCATGTGATTCATTTTGATTTGCCGGCAATTGACTGCTATTATCTTGTGACATCAAGTTAACTCGAGAAAAAGAAAGCACTTAAGTTGATGTTAAAGGTGCTCCCACCCGATAACCCAGAAGTAATCAATTTTGATATCAGACGAAGTTTTTTATTCTTATTGCCATGCTGTAATTTCAGCTATCAAATCCCCAATTTCTTCCCTAAGATAGCCGGACCAAAAAGACCTGCCAATTAAATGGTTTATCACCATATTAGCAGAAGTAGTGAATCAGGGACATTGGAAGGGCTTTATCACTACTACCATCGAAATTGCAAGTTTGTTTCCCACAATACTTGGTGGTGAGTGCAAGTGCCAGGCTCTCATATCAAGCAAAGAACATGATAGCAATAAATTCAAGAAAATCACTTGGAAAAGAAGGAAAAAAAAGTAGTACCAATCTCAAAAAGCAAAAGGTCAACCACCTTAGTCATTTTTAAACTTCCACATTGAATGTTGTCGACCTTTATAAAAATGATTCACATATCAATTAAAGAAAACTATGTCATTAAAAGGCCATGGTCCGATCACTAACAGCCCATACAAAGTTTTAAACAGATCAAAATGCCCACATGTACAGTATGTGCTGAAAAGGTTGCCACCCCTGTAATAATGTATCATTATTTTTGCTACAGTTTATTTTTGTAAATTTCAGAAATAGATATGAAAGGTTAACAACATGCAAAAATATAGGCTGGCATTCTGAAAGGGAGACTAACTTTAGACCTGGGTTTAAATCGGGGTTAGTCCTACAAGAGTGGACCTTTTTTCCTTCCAACATACTTTAAAGATGTGCTCTAACGGGTGAGAAAATTTCTCATGGATGAGCCGTTGCGGCCCATCCATGAGGAATTTTCTCACCCGTTACATTTAACTTTCACAGTATTTTGAAAGGAAAAAGGTCCACTCATGTAGGACTAACCCTGGTTTAAACCCAGGTCTAAAGTTAGTCTCCCTTTCAGAATACCAGCCATAGTCTACTAGAGTTTCATTACACTTGACAGAAATTTGACAAAACAAACAATTTGCACAGTTTCCCTAAACTTAACATTGCACAAATGATCTGTGCATGAAAATAACAGCAGATGAGCGGTTATTACTATGTCTGGGAAGTCTTTATTTGACAGAAAGTAAAAAAGTGAGAATGCTGGAAGCTTTTCTAGCAGTAAAGTAAGCCATGGACTGACTAAATTTGAACAGTGACAAAGGACTCCACTAAAATCCAGTCTGAGCCAGTTCAAACATCTCAGAACAAGGTGGTTATTGAACATCTTCTGTGATGTCATCACAACCATAAGATTTGTGATGTCACACTGCACAAACTAGAATCACCACAGCACAACATCAACTCATGACAGTGTATAACACCAAAAGTACTTATGATGTAATAAGTATAAAGCCCAGGGTGTGCTAAGTTTGATGACCCAAAAAACCTGACCCATTTCTAGTAGATTTTAGACAATTCAATTATGTGTTGTAGTAAGTGTCCGTACGAACAGTAATGACTGAATATCCGATTTTGTCCTTATTAGGTTGCTTTTTGTCTTAAAACTTTTTAGGTTATGTTAGGGCACTATACTATAATTTTTGATGATTTTTTTAATTTTCTGATTTAGCAAATCACTGATAGTGACTTTAATTTTAAAATTTTATTTTAAAGGTGCTTATTCTGATTTATGTCTATTGTGTTCTCTACTTGATATGAGAGCCTGGCACTTGCACATACACCCCATCAAGTACTGTGGGAAACAAACTTGCATTTTTTTATGGTCGAATCAAACACATGACCTACTTTGATTGAAATGGCTTACTTCAATCATATATAATTTATAAATTTGTGAAGCATAGAGGTATGCAAAAATGAGCAGAAAAATCTACTGATAGTGGCTTCCAAGTGGGCAGCAGTACTAGGTTTAGGGACAGTGGAATATAAAAACTGTAAAGTGCATTAATAATCTAATATAATTGCACGATAAAAACAACCAAATTTATTTAACCTTGATCAAAATTAACTTTGAGTTTAAAACAGATGGCGCTAAACATCCATAAATAAACAATTAAAGGAAATATGTCAAGATTTTTGTCAAGCTCAGTTTGACTTACATTCATAAAATATATGTACAGACATCACGAATTCCCGAAAAAATAATACAATTTGATGTAAAATTAACAAAATAGAGGCATTTTCATTTTGCTTTTTTGACATACGAAGAAAACAGGCAGATTTTTCGCCACAGCTTCATTGATCAAAAGCGCCCAATTTTGCTCTCCTCGTGACGTCAAAGTGATGACCAAAACATCGTGTTGACTCGAATTGTTATTGCTGACACTGTAATATTGATGGATTAATGAAAGTAATAATAAAATTTGAAAATAAGTTACAGAATGACATATTTTGTTTCATTTCGTTGTGTTTTAATTATTATTGATATAAAAAACACATCGATCGCAGTTCACAAGGGGGGTAGGACACGACCTACTCGATTTGGGCTTTGGGGATTTCCAAACGATAATTTGTGGAACTGCTACGTGCATTTACTATGGTAGCCTGTGTCTCAGTTTCATTACAAAATCTCCTCTTAAACCCTAGTTCAATACATCTTAGTAATATCATGATAAATAAAGGATAAATTATTGACTTCAAAATCCGTAGGGGTTAGTGGATTAACCCCACTGCAAAATAGTGTAATTTCCAATAACGGTCATTTAGATTTAAAATATTCGTGACCAGGCCTAGACTTTAGGCAAGTCTGAGTGTAACCGTCCGATACGCGTAATAGCACCCTCCTACCGTTAAGTATTTGAAAGGACTAGCACTCGAGTCGCGCCGGATGTTGATGCCGATTTGAATTCAGGCTGTTGCTGTTAGGATGGCATGTCCTACCCCCACTGGCAGTTCACTCGAATAGGAAAGTGGCAACACTGCGATATGATGGTCACAACGACGTAAATTATGGATGGTCATCACTTTGACGTCACCATTTGCCTGCGATGTGGATTTGTCGGAATCGTTTCGAGTAAGCTATTGGGCGGAAAATTAAAAGGGCAAAATACTCAACAAATGTGGACAATTTTCAACTTATTTTGATTTATACGTAATCTACGTTACTTAAGCTTTCCATCCATATCAAATTTTCCAAATATTCAGAATCATGACATATTTCCTTTAAGGCAAATTGTAAGGTCCATTAATTATGATTACCATCTGCTAACACACTGCTATATTTGGCAAAGTTAATGGAGCATGTCTGTTGAATTCAGCAACCTTGGTGCATACTCTTCAATGCTCACCTTTCCCACAAACAAATTAGAAGTCAGTACTTTAAAATTAACAGGCAAAAAAGACCTTGTGACTGGAGGCAAGAAAGTAAGCAAGCACAAGCCCTATGGTTGCTACCTGGTCAGAAAACTTTGGTAATGGCACTAGGCCTGGTTGAGAATGGAGCTTAGGCAACCATTTCAAAAAGATGAAAATGCAAAGACCTTTCAATTGTTTGGGATTTTCTGGAGTAGCTGGGCTATTAAAAGATTTCAGCAAACTCTACCCAGATTGTTTTTGCTTCCTTTCAGAGCAGCTTCCAGGAAGCTACCTAATTACACATAAGGCTTCATAACTGCTTGAGAGTGAATGATACCATGCAACAGCAAACATATGCATCTGGTAAATAATTAGGAATAAATATAGTTGAGACGTATTTGGCAGATCAACCACAATTTGTTTACTAAAATACTATCCAATACCACAACCTAACTGATTATTAATGTTTAGACACAAATTTTGTCCCACTTTTAGAAATCTGATTCCCACTAACCTTTTGCTTGGCAAAACCACATATGCCTTGTATATTATAATAAATTACACTTCCATAGCCACCAACCCTTGGAACATAAATTGGGTGTCATACGTACATTAACTCATCGTGCCAGAACCTTGTCCTCAGATAATGAACGCCTGGAAAAAGAACTGAACCATGTTAAGAAATCTTTGTCCATCTGCAATTACACTCAATGGACCTGGTCTGCCCCCTCCAGCAAGAAACTTGATCCCAAGCCCATAAGACAACAGGACTCCATATCACTGGGTCACATCACCATGCCCTATGTACAGGGAGTTTCGGAGGCCATCAACCGCAAGATCAGGAAGAGTGGCGCCACGGTCCATTCCAAACCAGTGAACACCATTCGCAGTATGTTGGGCTCCCCCAAGGACAAACAAGAATCCATGGACAAAACAGGCACTGTCTATCATTACCAGTATCAAGAATGCCCCGCTCAATACATCGGTGAAACGGAAAGAGCACTTAGTACCAGAGTCAGTGAACACAGATCAAGAGAAAGTTCCCCTGTGAGGGCCCACAAAATTGCCACCAAACATGATGTGATTAAGGAACAGTTTAAAATTCTGGACACTGACCAAAGGCACTTCCAGAGGGGCGTAAAAGAATCCATATATATTTCGGCTTTGAAACTGGAGTTGAACAAGGACCTTGGACGACATGCACTACCAACGACCTACAAGAAACTAATTGAGTCATGTGACCTGTCAATCACATCTCGGTCACGTGACTCAGTTCCTGGAAAACGTCTTCCAGCCAAATCCATCAGTGCTGAAGAAGAGTTCCTCGGATGAGGCTCGAAAATTTCACGTAAGTGGAATTTCATTGCTTGTGTGAATGAGTTCAAATATATTCATACTAATAAGTTCCAAAAAAGTTTTATTTTTGGTTCTGCATCTTTAAAACTTGGTCTGTAAGCCAGTGGCTTTTGAGATGGCTTCTCAAATGACTGTAGGTCATTTGCCAATTATAAGAAATGACCTAAGACAAGTGATCCAGTGGATTGAGTGCTCGCGCCCCACACCCGACTCAACACCCGAAGGTTGTGGGTTCGAGCCACGCTGCGGCCAACGTGTTGTAGCATTGAGTAAGGCGCTTTACCTCAATTACTCCTCCCCACCCAGGTGTATAAATGGGTACCAGCATTCAATGCTGGAAAGGTAACACACTCGTCCTGCGGGAGGAGTGGCGAACCCCCACAGCAAATATTATATGAAGGAGTCTGGCCCAAACACTAAGGAAAGAGAGATGGGTACTCAACGCACAGGCTTGCTCGGCACAACACTTTAAGATAAGGCTTGTTTGGACTCATTAAACATATTTTTCATGCTAATTTCAAATATGCTACAGTCATTAAAATGCATAATTTTCCATTTTTGACAAACTTGAAACATTTTTAAGTGAATATATTCACCTACAAGGTTACCTGCACACTGCCCTTCAAAACCTACACCCTTATAATTCATTGCAATTAAAATGTTCAATGCATTCAAAATTATCTGCAAACGGTGTAATTTTTATATCATGTGGTATAGCCAAATGTTATACTGTTATCCCTCATTTCCACACTTTCTTCTTTGCACAGCCAAGGGACTCCACTGTCCTTTGTTTCTGTACGGTTTCTTTCTTTCTTTCTTTCTGTCAACTTCCAGTCTAAACTCCAATTTGCTCGTTCTGACACACACTTTCATTAATTTTGATGGGATTTTGACACAAACATCAATGACCACGACCACATGACCCGACTAGTTTGGGTTCAAAGTCCACGTAATGATCAGTGGTCAAAAAGGTTGCTTTCACCAAAAATTCTACTTCTCCTACAGATTACATAATGTAACTCTTGCATGTGATGTAGTTTGACATACCCTACAAAGTTAGTAAATGAAATTTTGATCAAAGGTCATTTGGGGGTCACTTCCAGCCTGTGTTTAAAATATCTTTAAAAAATATCTACAATATACAAGGTAGCACATCAAGGCTACTTGCACAGATGCAAGTTAAAAATACCATACAATTTCAGTTGAAGTTATTTTACCTCAACTGTGCACAGATCTGTCTGCAGTTCTAGTTGGTTCTTTCTTCGTTTTTACCTTGCTTCAAAATGCTACCAATGTCAAACACTTGTCCGATTACAACGAGAATTGACCAAAAGAACCCGATCTAAGCTTCACATAGGGTATTCACAGTTTGACCATAGGGTTCAATAGAGGTCATACTCTCTAGAACCCCTTTTTCCTCCTCGGTCCTCCTCCCAGAGTCCGTATGTGCTATTGAGCCCATTCGGGTCACCAGTGATTGTCGGGTGCCTCGGCATATGGGGGTATTCACAGATTTTCAATCGAAAGTCATTTAGGGTCAAAAGGGGGCATTCTCTCTAACCCCTCTCAACATTTCAAATGCGACTGTGTTTACAAGGGGGCTTGATCCATACCCGACTTAATCAGAAGAACCCCTGACCAAGTCTCATACAGGGTTGTTCATAGATTTGGGGTTCAAACATCACACAGGGGTCAATAAAGGGAGTTGCTCTAAACACTCCTTTTGGTCATTCTCCCTCAGTTTTTAGGGTTAGTCAATGCCACTCAGTCACGCAATTGTCAGGTTGTCCCATTACTATTACCAAGGTGTTCAAAGATTTCGGGAGCAGTAAGATCAGGGGTCAAAGAAGTGGTCACACATATACATCCATGCTTCTAAAGCACAATTTTTCTCTAGTTAGAGCAGTATGTGGTTTTCTCTTTTTGGTCATAAAAATCTTATTTAGCATACAAATCAGCATTTGCAGGTTCCTAGACTGTACTGTTACATGCTTAAAGGGCAACGAGAGTTTAAAAAATACAGGTGTTCCCTAAAAAATGTGAAAAATTCTGATTTTGCACCGGTCTAAAGCGGCTTTCCCTTTCTATCAAAAAAATTCCCCATCTGAAGGATTAGGAGAATGCTTCTTGGTACAAAATGTTAAATTTCTAATTTTACTGTAGGAGCAAATATGAATTCAGCCTGTTTTTATTGAAAGATAAGTATACACAAATCATCTTTTGTTTTCATTTTAAGTTATTTCGACAGCCAAATAAAAGGTAGGGAATCATTTGAGTGTCTATTCTATTGAAAGCACATATATCATAGAAAATATAGACAACTTGAAATCTCTTGTTGCCACGTTAAAGTGCTACATATTATCATTAGGATAAAAAAAAACTACTGGGCTGTGGTAAATACACTGGTATTGATATCGTGTATGAAGATCCTTGGCCAAGACTCGACTCATGTATGGCGAATATAAAAAAAATGTGCTCCACCATCCATCATAATGAATACTTAATGCTACAACTAGTATATGGTTTATGCCAGGTTTGATTTTTATGAATAAATCCTTGGGCCGACTGAGAGGGTATGGGGAATGGAAGGAATATGTATTGGATATGTATTGAAAAGTTACACTGCAGATCGTGTCTGACGTGTGAGATGGCCCCCCGACATTTGATGACCAAGGTTCTAAAAGGGTTCTTAAAACTGTCTGCTGTACAGCGTGTCCACCAAAAAAGTTTCAAACAAGTTCTCAAGAAGGAACTGGGGTAAATAACAGGCAATGTAAGCTTTTAAACTGCATATTCTGTTAAAACAATTCAGATGTTTCAAAACCTGTCTAAAATGAAATTTAGAATCTGGAAGGTCTGAGGACAAAATCATGGAATTTGAAATAAGGTGTCTTCTTTTGCACAGGCACAGTAAAAAAAATTTTTTGCCCTTAGCTTCAAAACAGAGATGCTAAGTGGAGCCTACGCTAAAGAAATGTTTGGACCCGTATTATACGTTTCTGACAATTATTTCTTTTTTTCCCCAAAAGGTTGCTTTAGTTTTTGGCAATTGGAATGACTGTACTTCAACAACAATCAGAAGTTTACTGTCATAAAAAAGTGGCTAGTATTTGTAACGATAGCCTCTATTAGGCTTAGTGGATCATATATTATCGTCTTATATATCAAATTGTCTGATTTTTAAATGCTTTCCACTTGAGCAAAGGTATCCTTACATTCAATGGTTGACATTATATAATTAAATTCAAAATTTAATCAATTTTTCTTTTTTTAAAAATTGGTTTGGGAAAGAAAAAGTTGAAGGGATTTATTGGCATGAATCTAATTGGCAAATATGTAACAACATATCCTATAAATAAGATGTACAGATGGTTTTCATGGGTCATTAGAGTATTCCTTGTGAAGAAAACCAATTTTCTGCTTAATGTTCATGCAGTAGATGATTTTTTTTTTTAAAGCAAAATATTGGAACATTTTTGAAAGAGGCGCCCCCACTTTTCAAAATTTGATATTTTGCACAGTTACGTTGGTAATTGTCTACGGAACTATGGTTGTATTCCTGAAAGGGAAGAATAACTTTGACATGGGTTTAAACCAGGGGTTAGTACTACAAGAAGGGGACCGTTTTTCTACAACATATCTAAAAGTGTGCTGTAACGGGTGATGAAAATTCCTCATGGATGGGCTGTTCCAGCCCATCAGAGGGAATTTTCTCCACAAGTTACATTGAAATTTAACAGCTAGTATTTTGAAAGGAGGAAAAAAAAAAAAAAGGTCCCGCGCTTGTAGGACAACACTGGTTTAAACCCAGGTTAAGTTAGTCTCCCTTTCGAAATACCAACCATACCTCCAGGGACGGTATTTTGAAAATGGCAGGGCGAGTGTTAGCTGTGTAAAAGCGCTTCTGGTGAATTCCCAGAAGAAGCTTCAGTGGAGCTAGGCTGTTACGCAAAATAAAAATTTAATGACATGAAGTTTGTTACACCAACATACACCTATCGATGGTGGTTGAATTCGGCTACTCTACCCCTCCAGAACAGCTTATTTCTACTATTGGGAGTGCACTAAGTAAGGCTGCATGCGTATTTTGTACCAAAATCAGAAATATGGAATTAAAATGCTTGAAATGTGTACAAAGCTTTCTGTGAAATGATTATTCTGAACTGAAACGTACGTGTTAAATTGTTCTAAACGTAGGTTTTCAATTCAAAATTGTACCCGGGCCGACGGTCACAATTCTGACACATCAAGGCTCCATTGTCTTGACCCGGAGTCGTTCGTGTCTACAAAATATGCGTGGCTAAGGTCAATAATGTTGTCAATAATGAATATTAAGTGCAATGATTGGTTAAGTATATATTTTGCCATTAAGTTAAAAAAAATTATGCCCGACTATGATGTGACGATAACTTTGTTCCCGTAATAAAAGTCTGGAAGGCTTTTTTACAATTGTAGGTTACAGTATTTAAGTTTTTATATAACGAAAGCGACACGGTTTTTTTTTAACTCTAAATTTATCCCTTTCTAAGGCGAGCGATGAATCGTGCGATGGTAACCTGTTTCAGGCTGATCGCAAGGGCGCCGTTAGAGCAATTCTCGCAACCTCTCAAATACAGTCCCTTGATACCTGCGAAGAGCGTGCTAAAAAATGCGTATTGTATTCATAATAAGCGATTTGGTCATTAGGATTGGGGGACCCAGCTGCGCTTAACCAGCAGAGATTGAAAATGCAACCGTCCATGATGAAATAGTGCCACTCGTAGAAAATAACTTCTAACTTGACTGCCTGAACCAAAAACACTAGACACGTACATGCCGCTATTTCCCAGTTATTTCACAAGGAAGCCGCTATGCTTATTATTTATGCATTGTTTCTGCCACAACTGTGAACTTCACTCGTATGTTGTTTGGTGTGCTCACCGAAGTCCACAATGATAAGGCTTGTGGCAGACTAGCTGAAGTCACATTTATTTTTGCTGGATTCTGTTTCGGCACTGCAATGCTGCCATTATAACTATAGAATGGAATAAAGATGCAGCTTCATGATCTGTACAGTTGTGTACATTTGTCAGAATAATCTGGCTTTTTGCATCTATGCTGGTCCTTTTTAATGCAACTCAAAACTATATGGTCGTGGTGAGTCATGCACAGGATTTCTTAATTTTACAGGTTTTTTGTGTTCATTCAATTTTGATTGAATGTACGCTTTTTATTGCGTATTCCTGAAGTTCTTCGTGGGCCTAATCTTTAATCCAAATTCTAACATTAGATGGATACATTTTCTATAATTTTGAAAACCTTTTTTTGGTAGTGCGTACAAATAGTAATGCCACCCATGTATTTATATTGTACATTTGGTTGGTATGTCTGATTGTTGGGTTTTTTTTTTGCATTAAAGGCTGGACTCAAGATTTTGAAATTAACTTTTTTCGTGTATTAATAAAAATAGCAGCTAAAACTAAAGATGTCACATAAAATGCTTAATTCCAAGTTTGAGATGAATCAGATTTTGTTTTATGCAGTAAACATTTATGTGTAGTATAACAGTGGCCATAGGATACTGTGTATAACAAAAATTCCGTCTCCGGAATTTTATATCCATGGCAAAGTTGCGATTTTCTATAGGAGGACTTCAGTTGAGCTTAGTTATTTCACACGTGGATAGTATATGGAAGCATTATGTACATGCAAAAACATGGGTTGAAAATTGAGGTGCCGCCTCTGAAAATCTCTAAGTCAGCCTTAATGGGTTGGAATTGATGGGTGGTTAATTGGTTGTTTTTGGTTGGTATAGTTGGATGAAATGCATTCTTATTTTATACTTTTTTATAGCAGTATTGCCTGTACGTAGTCAGATCCCGCACCCCGGATGTGGATCCTGGGGACAATCCAAACCACAACGGCAGGGGTCCAGGGGCCGAGCACCGTGGGGCTTCCAGGGGCCAAAGACCCCTTAAAAATATGTTTTTCACAATTTCATCCTTATTTCAATGCATTTTCTTCTTTTTATGAAATCCATTTTAAAAAATTTCACTTTTTTTTTTTTTTTTTTTTTTAAGTACTTTTTTTCCAGACCGGTCACAGCTCCCACCGCATCCCCTTGGCTATGCACATGTACTGATTGAAAACTCTTCTTCTGGGCCATAGCTTTTCATGGTTCCATGCAGGCCTATTACCCAAATGAAGACCAGCATGTATAAACTACCTGGCACCTGCAAAAGTAGAATACAAGGACATCTAAAAGATGGATTAACCATAACCCCACCCCCCCCATTCATTATATGAATAAATACATTATTGATATCAAATACATTTTGTACAGATGCTCTCTAACAAGATGGCTGAGTTACATGTATAGCTTGATGAGCTTTCACTTCATGTTATTTGCTGCATGGGCATTTGGGGGAAAAGTGGGGGGGTAATGTAAAATTTTGGGGATAAAAGTGTTAAAAAAAAAAAAAAAAAAAAAAAAAAAAAAAAAACTTATTTAACAAAATATAATCATTTTGCTTCTGTCGGGGGGGGGGGGGGGAGTACATTTAAGCTTGAGTAAGCTTTCACTTCATATTAGTGCTGCATGGGCAATTGGTGGGAAAGGGGGAAATTGGTGGGAAGGGGGAGATGTGGCAATTTAAACATTTGGGGGAGCAAGTGAAATTTGGTGGGCAAAAAATTCAAATTCGATATTTTTAACCACAAATATAATCATTTGTCTTCTGTTGGGGGGGTGGTGGGCAAGAATAAAATTAGGGGGAACTTTTTTTTTTTGGCCAAGCGGTTGCAATATTGCCCAGCTTTAACCAAAACAAGGACATGACAACCCCCAGCATGCATTGCACAAGCCATCAACCCACTATGCCATTTCAATTTCTTGCAGAAATAGCTTTGCAGAATCTCATGCTTGGAATTTTCACTGAGTCCTTTGGGTTTTCAGGATGCATGAATTTAGGAATATACTGACAGTCATTCCTTGGTGTGTTACATCAAACCTCAAGAATTCGGAAACGTGTGCATTCTAATCTGTTCAATTTCTGTTTTGACAAATGCTTTCCAAGGCAGTGCCCCAGGGGGTTCACCTTTACCGAGCCATGTCCCTTCCATTCCCTTTACTCCTTAATCCCTGCTAACCTACACTGAATCCAGCATAGTACCAGTACCAACTGCATAGCATTTAAAAAATTAGGATCCCATTTTTCAACCCAAATGCTGTGTTTATAATGTGTTTTTCAGGCTTTTTTTAAAACTTAAAATAGCCAGTTTTAGACATCAAGTTAAAATGTTATCCTGGCATGAACACCCTACAAATTTGTCAATGACTCAGCAAATATCTTTGGGTGGCTGCCGTTGGAAGCAAATTTTTCAAAACAAAAATTTGAACAATTGGAGTATACACCTTCCAGCTTTGAGGGTCTTGACTAACACATGTCGACTGTAAAGCCATACGATGAAATTCACTGGTCCCGTGCACAGGATATTGGAGATTGATCTTGAGATTCTGCTAGGCCATGTCGTAACGCTCAGACTTGAATCAAGGGTTGCTGGTGCTCACTGCATTAATGGGGGCATTTTTATTTCCCTTTGCTATCAATCTCTGTAATATTCCAACAGCGAAAGCGCCAAATGGAGTTGATGAGTGAACATGGAAATGGTACAGGAAGCGGCGACGACTGCCACAGTCAGAGAGGCCTGGTGCTATGGTGAGAGGCTTTCTCTAATGGAGTAAAGCACAACACCTGAGGTCTTTTATTCCAATACAAATGTTTATATACATCAACTGATGGTTAAATGAGCCAGAATCTCAGACATCAAGTTAAAATGTTATGCAGCTGTATCTAAGAAAAATAACATGCAATGCTATTATGTGCTGGTATCTGTAAAGTTTCAAATTTGTGATATCTCTTTAGGGACAATAAAAGTCAAGTCTATTTAAAACATACTGCAAGTTAAACTTGTAGATACCCTGGCAGTGAGCAAACTGGCGGCGAGCAAATATCAATGAGCTCATTGCATATCAAACATGGGCCAGTAGGTCTTCTGATTCAAGTCTGATCTAGTCAATAACCACAACATAACCAAAATGTGAACACACAGAAGGAATAGGCTATCTCAAAATCCATCATGCCCGCCAGGGGATAAAAATGATGTTTTTTATCTTGAAGTAACTCCAACACTCTAGGCTTGAGATAGTATAAATTTATATCCCATATATATTCCCTGTCATCTGATTGGTTTAAAAGTGGAGGCATAAATTCAACTAGCTTCAAGAATTGAACCAAAATGAACTATTCCCTGGGAGAGCGGGCATCCCATTCATGACCTATACCCTGGACCCTCGTCCCAACATAGAGACTGCTGTAAGGACTTATATCCATCCGTATTATAGTGTAACATATTGAAGCTGTGATAGATGAATATAAGCAGACCGTATTTTGTTTACTCTATGTGGGGAGGCTGTGCTGTAGTGTAAATTCTGATACAAACCGGGGATACAAACACGAGCAGGAATGGCTGAATCGAGCATCATTTGATAGGCCCTATTCAGGCTTTGAGGTTGTTGTTACTGCTCGTACCCGTTTGAAACCTATCCCCTCTGATATTGTTTGACAGCGACCTGTCATAGCGCCATCGCCCGGCGTCGCGCTTTGCTTTTTGAAATCAAATGGCTGCGCCCATGGCAGCGGCACTCAGGTTTGACGGGTCGCTGGCAAACGATGTTCGACCGTTGATAAGCACCTAGATCCAAGATTTCTGCTACATCAAGAGACAACATTGTGTTATAAGGGAGTAAACAGACATATCAGTTTTGAATTATCACATTTAGTCGTGAATGTGTGTGTGTTTTCATCGTATTAGGGAATTCTTAAGGTGGTGCTTGGTAAAAGTTCTGAATTCAGAGCTGCACGGAAAATGGTACACATCCTTGCGACAAAAAAATGGCAAGAAGTCGATTACGGCGATCCTTTTGGACTCCACATCACTTCCTCAACACATGAATGATTGCTAATTCTTAACAAGTTTTGGACCCTAAGTTCCACAAAATTGTTAAACCAGCCAGGCATGCCCATGACAAGCATGGCTACAGCCTCATGAGCTACACAAAGCAGATATAGGCCCTGTGTTATGACAAAATCTATATGTCGGTATATAAAACAAATAGTGACTGCTTTTTTTTCGGACATGGTTGAAACTATAGGCCCCGAGGGGTGATCTCGAAACCATACGAATAGGCCCCTTCGCTTCGCCTCGGGGCATAGTATGGTTTCGAGATCACTTGGGCCTATAGTTTCAACCATGCCCCTCATAGGCAGTCAATATTTGTATACTATACCTTTTTATCCATCATGGCCTATACAAATAACAGGTATACGTTTCAACATAATGGATCATTAAAAACTACATCGTCCTCGGACCGCTTGTGTCGCCTGCCGTCGCGGTAGTGAATGATAGGCCTAACATGACCTTTGACCTGATATGTACCTTGGACCCAAATGGGGGGGTTTGCATGTAACTCCATAAACCAATTTTGGTTTCAATTGAACTTTCAACTTTTCAAATGAGGTCAATTTTACGATTTTCAGCTATCTTACAACTTGACTCACATGACCTTGACCTGTTATTGACCTTTGACCTCATCAACAAATGGGGGATCCATGTTGCACCTGTGACCAAGTTTAGTTAAATCCATCAAAGTATAGGATATTACAGGCAAATGTTTAACCCTTTTTTCACCACAACAGACATCAACACCAACTACTCAACAACAGACATCAACATGGACAAATTGAACTTTCTCTTGTGATGAGATTCTCATTGTCAGTATTATATTGTTTTGATTGAGGAAAAAACAATAAAAAAAAAACAGTGGACAATTGATCCCTATGTGTCGTCTAGTCCAATAATTTTATGATTTGACCCCACACATGCAACAGAAACAATTTTTTTTTTTTTTGGTTGTTTGCCTCTGAATAGTCAAAATAATATATTAAAAGGTCCTAACCAAAATCACCTATTGGAACATGTAAGAAATAAGGGGGCAACTTTGTGTACAGGGTAAAAAAATAGAATTGTTCGAATTGATTTAAAAGATGTACCAATTTATCGGGCTACTCCTAAGGTTTAAAAAAGGTATAGTTTGCCCTATCTACGCATTATAGTGTTTAGTACAATAGGCTCAAACTTTCAAGGTCATCCTGGGGTAAAAATTCATATATGGTCCGATTTTGATCGGACTGGTTTAACCTGTTAAATGTGTCCCACCAAATCGTTTTTTTTAAATTTTAAATAAAAAAGTTAGATTCTTTGTTTGAACTTTCTATATAGAATACAGAGCTAATGACTAATGACCTCCATAGAACCCTTTAGCCCCCAGTAACATTTTGCGCTCCAATTATGCAATGAATATGTAAAGAGGGTGCAACCAATATATTTTCGGTTCTGTAACCATTAGACGAACATTTGACACCATTTTTATAAACGAACAGGGCGGATCTATTATTTAAACATGTACCCCCATTGTACCTTGAACCTATTTTTGACTCATACACTCGTGACTACAAACCGCAGATATGGCAAATAACCTTTTTTTTAACCTGGAAAATGTTAACAACACTTTGCTCATACTCTTTTCGACGCGTTGTGATACTTTTCATATTTTTGACCCCTGTATCAACCTTACCCCCTTAAAATTATATATGTTCGCACTCCTTTGATTTTATAGACTTTTGATATGTTTGTTTTTAAAGTATTCTCAATACATTCTGTTGGAATTGATTCTGTTGCCATTAGTGTTGGGTTAATAAGGCAGCATTCATTCTATTTTACTGGCCGATTACTGCCTTAGGTGCAGGGCAACACAAAAATGACTATTGTCTACTCCTAAAATTTATAAGAGTGAATTTTCCACTCATTCAAGGAGTAAGAGGACACACCTTTTTGAGTGGAAACATCACTGAAAGGAATGAAGGGTGACCTTTTGATATTCATTCCACTCCTTTTTTTAGTGTCAAAATGTGGTCACCTTTGATATTTTTGTTTTATTTTGGTTTCGTCATAATAACTGAGACTGTCAAACAGCTGTGATTACCAATGGCTGCGATCGTCCCAGTTATAACAAACCCTTTCCACCCGGTTTGTTGTGAAATGAAACCCTGCACATAATATTTCGAAATCAGTATGTGGGCTCAAAACCTACCTTTAATCAAATTTATAATTTAAATAATCAGTTGTTTCAAAGTATGAGTTATGTTGTACCAACTTGAATACGTATCAAAAAAGCAAAACATACACAATCTGACATGGAAGAAAAATATGTGGCGAATGATGAATCGCCCACCCACCTTTAACGAGGTTTGTCTTCTGCTTACAAGTAATGCTATACACCCAATGATATTGCTTAGGGATATGCCTATTGAAGTGGGAGGACGACTGATGGGATAAAAGATGATATTGAAAATCTTTGAAGCATGGGATCTGCACGCATCTTACCATAAATTGAGAAAATTTAGCCCAAATTGGGCAAGATGCAGTGTAAAGGCGTCAGGAACTATCAATCTGATCAGGTTGGCTATAATATATAGGCTTGATTGATATCTTTATACATGAATTACACTAAGGATACACCCTGATATTGGGTCAGATGATGGGAAGGTTCTATTTAACTGTTCATATGTATTTATCCTCCCACACTGAATTACATAATGCCTTGACCAACTGTAGAGTTGTGCATTAATCATGTTTTACAAGAGTGTTAAATCTCAGCCTATGTTTACTCTTAAATTTCAATAGTCATTGTATCACCTTTATGTTAGTGTAATAAAGGTTTGTGGAATGTATTAATTGTCTTTTCTGTGGAATTTGTCTGCAAGCTTAGTATCATACATTCCAGCATAACATGTATATACATTACCTCATCTTAGTGTTAAGTTCCTATTCCATCATCTCCCTATACTGGATAAGCTTCAGATTTGCAGCACATCTACTGGCCATGGATTCACCTCATGTTGTGGTGTAGGTGTAATTAAGTTTTATTGCCTATGTTAATTGATCATGATAAGAGGGGTCCTATGATTTACAATTATAGCATCTTTCCTTGGCATGATAAGGGACAATCCTGTAATTCCCATATTTTGTTAAAAGTACTGTTATCGCTAGATAGGCATGAGCTATTCGGGTACGATACTAAGCCATCCCTTAATCAATTTGTTATTGGGACAATTCAAATACCCATTACCCTGTTTTCTATTTCTTCCAATGTTTTGAAAGATCAAGAAACCCTTCTGTCATCAAATTGTCAGGAGATGAGTTTGTCAGGTGGGGTTTATGCTTTGGTGCTACTTTGATTTGATCAATGATATTTTAGTCCGATGGTGAAAAGGTTCTATTTTACTATTCACTGTTTACCCTCCACAACTATATAAAGCCTTGATCAAAGGGGGATAAGTTGTAGTCCTCGCCCTTAGTGTTGTATTTTAGTCATGGTTTATAAGAGTGTTAAATCTCTGTTATAATCCCTTTACTCACAATTTCCAATAGTCATTGTATCAGTTTTGTGTTAGTGTAATTTTTGTGGAATTTATTCAATGACTTCTCTGTGGAATTTGTCTGCAAGCTTGATACCATTTGTGTTAAAATTCTAGCATAACACATATGGGAGAATCCTAGAGAAGATGTGGAAAAGAAAAATAACATTGTGACAGCAACATAGAACCTAGTACTGGCTGTACCTCCTGAATTTCTTCTCAATGATGACCAGGAAGGCTTCACTCAACGCGCATCATCAGCGAGCCCTAGTCTTCTAGGCTACATATACCCAAATCATGGTCAAAATGAAACACACCATAACATTTTTCCTCAAGCAATCCCAATTGGACGCTTTGCGGGCTTAAACTGATCATTGTCTTGTTCTCCTGAGCATTGTTCACAGATAACAATACACGGTCTTTTTTCATCACACAACCCACACCAGTCTTCTTTACCTATTTCACTTCCCTGTGTGTCCTGTTTTGAACTATGCCATCTATCCATTATCCTCATCCTTGTCTCCTACCTGAAATGACATCCTTCTCCCTTAAAGGTGGCAACGAAATTTCACAGATCAGGTGTAAGTCTATTGGGTAGAAGGGGTTTTCGTGCACACCCCCTGAAATAAACTTCTAATCAATGTAACTATATCAAAAAAAAAATGCGAGATACATTACTATGTTAAAAATGAAAAGTGTCCCACGTATCATTTTGTATGGCAAATTTAATGGCAAAATTAAGTATCGCAATTACAGAAAATACATTTTTTTAATTTTTTTAATTTTTTTATGTTTTATAAATGAACAAATAACGGTCCAAAGATCAGCATGGAACCATTTTGAAAATTCCCATATGTCCCCATGATGACGTAATATGCAAAGTAGGGTCGCCATTAGCTAAAACTACAAGTTTCGTATATCTCAACCACTACCTGTTGATATGACAAATCAGGTGACTGACCTATGTTTTGAGGGTCAAAGATCCAGATGAAACCAGTTTGAAATTACCAGATAATCCCCATTATGTGCCAAATTAGGGGTTCTTTTTTTTTTTCCCCCGCCATTAGCCAAAAATCCATATTTTGGGCATATCGTGGCCAATATTCACAAGACTGCCCAAAATATAGATGACAAAGGATATTTAAAAGCCACTCATAAATTATGTTTATTTGTTCACTATCATGTTCCCTGCAATACTTAGATAATGCAACTAAGCGGCCTTCAATGTCGATAAGAAACATTGCTGACCAAGTAAATTTAGACTTATCCAACATTCCAATACTATTCGCGAAACTAGGTTATCATTCGAATAAGCAAACGTGAAGGATAGAATTCTAACAGTCTCCAACATGTCCAATGACACAACATTCAAGTGTGATTTCCATATTGTATCACTGTTAGTTTTACACCCTCAATATATTTTAAGGACTGCCCGCTAAAAGTGGAGCAGCTTCAATATGGAGTGACATCAACGACAATCAAGTAGTCCCCATATCTGCCTGCTATCAGTCTGCTGAATCAGATACCTGTGTCAGCAAAAACTCTGATCTTGAACGCTTTGTATATCATCTCTCTGCTGAGATGATACACACCTAAGTAATCGCCTCACAGAGGCCTCGCCCACCCCCCCCCCACCCCCCCCCCCCGTAGATTGTCTCCCTGTGGACCCATCGCCCTCAGAATTTATTTCCGTGACACAGTATAGATTAAAGGCTTACCCAAAGCACCCTCAGTCTACTCCTCTTGGAATAGCAAAGGGAGTCACAGGCCAAGAAAATGGTCTGGTCAAACGTTCTTCTTGTTCAAGATGTCGCTCCCTTTCGTACTATTGTGCCATGCTTTCCTCCATGAGTCCATAGACCTTCACTTGTACTCTAACACAGGACGACATGGGTGCAAATCTACTGAGAAATTATACATACCTGCCTGACTCATATTCCAGTTTCCTCTGCATGTATAGCTTGTAAGATGACTTTATCTATAAGCGCAAAGTTAAACACTAATAGGCAAGATCTGTAACTGTGGCAAGTGCTAGAGGACAATAGAAATCAGTCTCAGATATATGTCCAAGCACAGCATCCAGCATCTCACATGATTCGTCAACCAATTGGCCACTCGGACAGGTAGATTTTGCTATTTCGAGTTTAGAACGAGCCCTGGCCTAGCGCCTTGTCAAATAATCACAATAGGCCCTCACATAGACCATCATTATACAGAATTCACTGAAGACAACATCATATCCCACTTCTTGGGAAAATGGAATAACTTGAACTAAACTCTACTAATGTCCATGGCAGGAACATTGTCAACAGTGCTGTAGGATCACGATACAGGAATTGCAACCAAGTCGAAAGCCAGAAGACAATAATTCTGCCGGGGGTAGATAAGTTGTAGGGTCAGCTACACATTGAAAGTCAACACACCAGAAGTTCCCCCACCATTTCACTCACTCCCCTGCTCATTGTGCCCAAGTTTTCCTCATGCTCATCATTCACACCATTTTTTGCGAATGACACTATCTATATATACTACCCTATGCAATAATTGTTGTATGGTCTTTTTATTATCATGTTTATTGGCAGCAAACAAAATGGATTCGGCGCCTATCATTCTCGGCAACTGGCTGACTCCCCACCCAAACTCATAACTTGATGGGTCTAGATATCATTGAAAGCCTGCAAAAATATTGCGACTAAGGAGAGCAACAACTTGACATCAGAGCAAGTTTCCTCCAGAGGTAAGCTTGTGACAATAGCTTTAGAAACAGTTATTCCCAATGCAACTGCATACTTTGTGGTGTTCTACTATCCTTTGTAAAGGAGATTATGGTCTTTCATTGGTCCTTCTGTAGGCGTTTCAGCAGGTCCTCAGAGCGATAGTTTTTGTTTTTCAATATCACACACACACCCACACACCCACCCCACACACCCACACATACACACCCACATACTTACAGAGCACACACACCCACACACTTGCATGTTGGCAGAGAGTCATTGGAGTAGAGTTCTGTCCTTCACGGTTTCTTTTCGGCATGATAACAACACAGTCTCTTAGTCTCGCATTAGTCTTGTATCATTGCACACCTTGAATTTAAAAGAATGTTACAAGTATTATCTGGATCTGGATTGGTTTTAACTCCAGCAAAACAGGGTCCCATCACGCTATAGTATTATGTATAGATTTGCAAGTCTAAATTTACTTGGCCAACAAAGTTTCTTAGACTAGTGTCCTAAAAAAATTGAAAGTACTGATTTTTGTCCTGATGTAAAGCCTTCCATCAAAAACATCCCTAACTGAAAGGATTAAGCTGAGAAATGTTTCTTTGATACAAAAATTGTGAAATTTCTAATTTCGTATAGGAGCAAATACGAAATTCTGCCTATGTTTTACATTGAAATATGAGCAAATTAAAATCACCTTTTTTCTCTCTTTTAAAGACATTTCTGTAGCAAAATACAAGGTAAGAAATCTATTGAGTGTCTAATCTATATGAAATTACTATTATGACACAATATTTTGGTGCCTCAAAATCTCTCGTTGCACCTTTAAACCATTTCAACAGTTCATCCACCTTCACTTTGGTCTTCCTTTCTTTGTCATCCCTTGAACCTCCATATCTATCACTCTTATACCAACTTGTACTTTTTGAAAGTAAATTTCTTTTCTTGTACTTTCTGAAAGTAAATTTGTAAATTTGTAATCCAATGTTTTGGAAAATATGCTTGCATGTGAGGGAGAAAACATCACATGGAAAAATCGGGCCATGATTGGTTCACTCACCTTTAAAGACACTATCAGTGATCTGCTAAATCAGAAAATCGAAAAAATCATCAAAAATTAGATTTTTGCATGTATGTAACAAGTACAGGTGTCCTAACATACCCTGCAAATGATAAGACCAGAAGCAACCTAATAAGGACAGAATCGGAAATTTTAGTCATTACTGTCCGTTCGGACACTTACTACAACACGTAATTGAATGGGGAATCGTATCTTGGAACACTGCCGTTTTCTTCCTTTTCTGTCAATTCTTCAGTTGGAAAAGGTAACTTATGAGAATTCTACAGACTTATCCTTCACTTAAAAAAAAAAAAAAAAAAAATATTATGACACAATATTTTGGTGCCTCAAAATCTCTCGTTGCACCTTTAAACCATTTCAACAGTTCATCCACCTTCACTTTGGTCTTCCTTTCTTTGTCATCCCTTGAACCTCCATATCTATCACTATACCAACTTGTACTTTCTGAAAGTAAATTTCTTTTCTTGTACTTTCTGAAAGTAAATTTGTAAATTTGTAATCCAATGTTTTGGAAAATATGCTTGCATGTGAGGGAGAAAACATCACATGGAAAAATCGGGCCATGATTGGTTCACTCACCTTTAACAATATGGCAACAATTTTGAGTGATTAGAAACAAGACCTATCAATCTCCTCTATACACTCTGCTTGTACCACCTCATCATCTATTCACCTAATGTGTCTCCTGTAAGCCAACACCATGGGGAATTCCGTATATAATGTCCCATATCTCTACTGATCAGGAATCTGTATACCTTGCAAGGATCTGCAAGCTCTGTAAGCCCCAAGTTTGAATAGGGATACTGGCAAGATTGAAAGCCACACTGTGCACAACATTGGTACAATGCAAATGGCTCAAAATCCAAACAAAATTATGCTTCTATAACCAGATATCGAAGGATTTCTAGCTGTTTGATTCTATTTTGCACACACTACATGGTATTGGTTTACAATCTTCTCAAGGTAGCATGCAGATCTAAAACAACTCTTGCCCAATTGCCACTCTTTTAAACGAATTTATTAGTATATGGCATTTGAATAATCACCTTAGTAATTGTAAAGGATATTTCAGAAGATGTCACTTTCCCAGGTCACAATACAATGCACAGATTCTGTCGTTAGTTAAAGAGGACACTGGACACATTTGAAAAATAGTCGCCCTCAAGATTTTTTTTCTTTTTTTGTTTTTCTTTAAAATCGATATTTTTGCATGGCTGTAATCTTTTATATACATTAGCCCTCACCTGAAAGATTAAGACCAAATCAGCATTCCTTATGGGTAAACAGAACGATTTTATAATTAATGTCGGCGGCACATTAATTCAGCATAATGGCGTTTAACACAAGAAAACGCGCTCCGTATGCATGTTTACCATGGCATGCACCCTGTTTGACCGGTCAATGACCTTTGTGGTTTAGGATCTTCATGTAATATACCATTTGTTGGATTAAAGTTAGTGGAAAACTTAAAAGTTAGCCTAACCGTACCTGGATGCTTAACCTCTTATAAAATCCATATCGGTTTTTTAGTATGTTATTTTTATGTGTAAAACTAGATATATATTCTTCGCAATGGCCTAGACTATTAATTTGAGAGCAAATTGAAGAAATTTTTGTATTTAGATAAAATGTGAACAGTGCCACTGTAACTGTTGAATGATTCAAACAGAACTGGGACAGATTGGGATGGGGGATGGTAATGTTTTCACCCTACTCTTTTCAAAACTGACTGAGAAGAACACGTATAGCATAACTGTACCATAGGATCAGGGGTGGTGTCAGGGGGGTTGTGGGAGTGGGGTGGCAAGGGGAGGACTGCCCCTCCTCCTCCGAGAGGGTCAAAATTCAGGAAAAACAGGCGTTTTAAGCAATAAATTACGTAAAACTTTATTAAATGGTATAGCTATTTGTATCCTGCAATCACATTTCAAGTTTAAACTAATTTTAACCTTTAAACTTTTAACTGTTGATCAAAGGAAGAAGTCCCAACAATTTTTACTGTTTATACACAGACACACAAAATGATATTTATTTGGGCATGTTGGGGGGAGGGGGGAAGGAGGGGGGGAGGTCCACTGACTGTTTTATATTAATGTTTTAAAGGTGCAACAAGAGATTTCACATATCATGTGTCCCTAAAAAAATTGAAAGCCCTGAATTTTGCACTGGTGTGAAGCTTTCCATCAAACATATCCCTATGTGAAAAGATAAAGTTGGGAATGATTTGAAGTAAAATTTCTAGTTTTATATTGGATCAAATAAAAACCTTTTGGTTTTACTGTACACACGACACCTCACAGTGGGACTGGAAATGCAATCCCCATGTGTCCTCCTATAGCAGGCAACACAAGAATGTTATACCAGCAAGAGTGTTGAAAGCACATCAAGAGTGCAGAAAGCACATTTGAAATACCAGTAAGAATGCAGAAAGCACATTTGGAAAGACTACTGTATGTTCAGAAAAGATGGGGGAAATGTTTTGATGTAATAAAATGTGGGACTACAACTATCTAAATCCACTATCAGCTCAATTTTTCTGTCTGAATTAATTGGTTCAAAATGAAATGGCTGAAACTTGCTCCTCAACCCTAATAATAACACTCATAAGCCCTGCATATGACTATATATGACATGGTTTCAGAATTGACTGAGGTTTTAGTGCCAAAGTGTGAAAAAAATCATATCGGAGCAAAAATAACCATGTTTAATTTTTAAGATGTCCTTTCTAGGGCAAAAATTGTCTGTAGATTATGAATTTTTAATTGAAAACCCTGTATCATACACCATTTTGCTACAAAATATTGATTTGTGGCCGATTTTGTCCGAAAATTGTACTTTTTGGGTGACAAAAATTTTCACCTACCAACTTTGAATACTTACAGACTCTACCATATACATCTATATGGTCCTTCATAATGTTATTATATCAGTTAAAGGTAACAACTCATGGATTTAAGTATTTATTTTAAAAATTATTTTGTAATTTGCACACCAGAGCCGTTCAAATTTGACATGTCCCGTGACAAACTATATTCAAAATTTAGCACTTTCGAACAAAAATTTTGCTTTGCACAATCACATCTCTGGAAAGGAAGGGTCTACAGTGATGATTTACCTGTCAGTTTATGCAGAATTTAATGAGCTTCAAATTGATACCTAACCTGGTTCATTTCAAGTAAAGGAATAATTCCAAAAATACAAAAATGCTTCCCCTACCCCTTGATTTTTCAGTGCGTGAAAAAAATACCGTCATTCAATAAAATACAAAAAAAGTACGAAAAAACTATAAGAGCTATAGGCTTGAAACTCTAATCGATTATGCCCAAAGCAAGTCCCTACATAGTTATGGTATAAACTTTTTCTCAACCTTCTAAAATTTGAGAATTTTTTTTTTTTTTCAATTTGCGGAATCCAAATTTTACCTAAAATTGGGCGTTTCGAGAACCCGCGAAAAAAAACCGAAACGGGTG
Organism: Ophioderma brevispina; assembly: GCA_023653785.1. Classification (NCBI taxonomy): domain Eukaryota; kingdom Metazoa; phylum Echinodermata; class Ophiuroidea; order Amphilepidida; family Ophiodermatidae; genus Ophioderma; species Ophioderma brevispina. The sequence continues at coordinate 33,149 of JAMKCH010067096.1, forward strand.
ACATTGTTGAAAAGTTAATCGATTATGCCCAAAACATATTCCCACAAGAATATAGTATTACATTTTGTCAAACTGCAAAATATTTGAGTAATTTTTTTTTTCAATGGAAGATGCAATTTTCAGGAAAATACCATAGGTTTCTATGGGACTCGGCATTGCGCAATACCCCAAAATGCGATATCTTGGAACGCATCCAACGGTTTGCAATTTTTACTTCAGATTTGGATTCTTCACCAAAATTTGACCTAGAAACAACCATGTTTGGTTTCTTGTTATTGCACCTTCCCATTTTTACAATTTTGGCACTAAAAAACCTAGGGCGACATATGAAACCATTTATATAGCCATTCAGGGTTCAAAATTTTTCCAATAGTTTAAAAATACAAATCATGATATTTAAATGAATTTTCAGAATCAGCATAAAAAATGACACTGAAACGAGTCCAACAAGCCTAGTCTTGGATCAGTGGTTGTGAAAGGATCATGAAATGACCCAATCATTTGGGAAGCCATCTCAAAATGCACCATCTTACTCACATACCAAACATAATCCTAATGTTCTGTAATTTATAAATAGCAAAAGCATCCCTAGACAAGTGTCACCTAACAGAAAGGGACCCTGCAGACATAAGAAAGAGTTTGAACAATGAGATGGTAATGATGGAACAGAGCAATGTATATACGTGATTCCCACAAATTCTCGCTGCTCATATCTACCAGTATTTCACTGAATCGATTCCGACTTCATTTAACATGCTTCAATAATTCAGTGATTTGTGTCTATACTCTTTCCGGAATCAAGTTGAGGGTGCATGACGTCATAGCTTCTGTGCAGCTGTTTCACTAGCACAGCAATTGCACTAGCCTTGTAAGTATGTGTATAATGCTGCCACTTTGAGTCAACACTCGCCTTTTAATAATGCAACCTCTGGAATACCCTGTGACATCATTCTCAAGGCATATAGAAGTCTAGCCAACTTCTTTTGGCCCAGATTCAGATTGAATAAAAGCCTCTGTTACATAGCCACTGCAAACACACAAAGGATGCTTAGCATACATCTGCCATCTTGTTAGAATTTTGGCTAAATTCCTAACACTACTTTCATTAAAGAAATTCTCCAGCATCAAAATATATTATTTATTATTTTGTTGTCAACTTTGTGATTCTGATTTGATGCCCTCCCCCACCACCAAAAGGAAAAATAAATCAAACTTATCAAATATATGGATTATGATTGGACATTTACAACAATAACTACATGCAATTGGACTGCAAAGGATGTCTAAAGGTTCCTTCAGACTTTACTGCATCTGTGTTGTGGTAAGGTGCCTTGGCTGAAGTGCAGCCTGCTACCCAAAATACTGTGATGGAAAGTGATCGATATATCTGCAACGCAACGCACAGTGCATCAAGGTATGAATGGCCCTTTATACAACCCATGAAATTGCCAGAGTTTTTATAAAATTGTTAGATTTTATTACATGGTATGGTAGTTCTATTCCTTAGGTAGTGGCTCTGTAGCTCTATGGGTACAAGGTAACTCTAACCCAGGGATTCTCAATTATATTAGCTGAAGGGCCAGAGAATGATGAACACATTTCAAAGTTCCCTACTTGAGGGCAAAATATACCTATAAAATTCTTATGTTTCCGTTTATATTTTAGAGCAAGTCGAGGGCCAAAAATCAAAGGTTGGTGGGTGCAGGTGCAGCTCTAACCCATGTATTAGCAAATGGTGGCTTCATCCACTGGATGGGCACAAGGCAGCTTGTAAATGGTGGATGAGTAAAAAATGGCTCTATACTCAATTTCCCTACCCTGTGCAGTGATGTCAGCATGAGATTGATGGTCGCACCAGTAAACTGCGCGCACTGTCTTAGAGCGACGGCGTTTTACATGCGCGCACAAAGACGGCATATCTTGACACATGCGTAAAAGTTCTGTCAAGGTTATGACATCACTGCATGGAGTTAGAGGACTATAACTATATTTGCAAGGACATGAGGAAGCTTCGTCCTGTGGAGGTGGCTCCAATCTATGGATGAGTACGAAGTGATTCTAACCCATAGGGATGAGAATAAAGCCGCACTTATCCATGCATGGAAACAAATCAACATTATCTCATGGATAGGTATAAGTTCATCTTCTTTTATGTCAAATTGAAATTAAAAGGACTTTTTCATACTAGATGAACACAAATGACACCAACGTTTCTGCTGCATCCTAATTTAACTTAAGGCAGTCCTGGGGGATACAAGAGCTATCAATCCTGTAAAATTCACAAAAATCAGAATTATAAAGACTCAAACCAACGGGCATGTATTAAATTAAAGACAAACCCGGTCAGCAATCCATAGAGATAGATAAATAAAAGGCAAGAGGACTGATGGCCATCTTGATTCAAGAAGCTCACTGGCGGACGCTTAAATGTTACCGAACAAACTCATTACGCGTAAACCTTACAGCATGGAAAATTGCACTTTCTCATTGATTTCGCCAGGCGACCCTTGTGAAATGATCTTAGACATCCAAGAACATCATCAGGAATGTTTATTCAGAAAGTTTTCCATTGCAAAGATTAGCCACAATGTTTTTTTTTTAGCAAATTTTCAATATGGCTTCCAAAATAGCATGGGCAATAGTATGTTCGTAATTGCTATGACGAGTGTAACATCTTTCACACAGTAGTAATCCACAGTTCTAATATTTTTATTAATATGGAACGTTGACCTCAGTAGGTGTGAAACAGCATCCGCCAACTCGCTCGTTTTTATTATTAGTAATCAGCGAAAATAAGTGTGTTCGTGCCCATTCTAAAGAAATTAACAGGGAACAGCCCAGAGGCCTTGCTTCAATCTGCATTCAGAAAAATACACAGCAAGAATCTTGCCATACACACCAGCAAAGGTCACAATTCTCAATCTGCATAGAGAACTGTGTAAAATACATTCAGAGAAAAATCATGTTTGCTGCAGACAATAAAATTGTAACTAATTGTAACTCTCTCTCTCTCTCTCTCTCTCAATATTATTTGTTTTTTATTCCAGTTTTGTCATAATAAATTAGACTTTCACACAGCTGTGGAAAATAATGTTACTATTTTTTAGATCAGCCATATCTTTACCAACTCATAGAGAAGAGAATGGAGCATGGTCAAAAGCAGAGTTCTTTCTCATAAAACTACCCAGTAAAGATACACCCAGGATTAAAAATACATTGTCATTCTTGAACAGATTTAAAACAAAATTTATCTTTTAACTTAATTGTAACTTAATAGTCCAATTGCATAGACTAAATATGAACTTGAGTATTTCAAATTTGAAGCATTTTTTTAGCTTTGACCCTTTAACTATAGGCAGGCGCGGATCAGGGAGGGGGCGGAGGGGGCACACGCCTCCCGGTAATTCTGCAAAATCAGCCCATTTTGGACAAGTTTCAGCCTTCAGCCCCCCGGTAATTTTGACGTTTTTCAAATCCTGGATCCGCCCCTGATAGGTCACAGAGAGGTGTCGGCATTAAAGGGGCTCTGGCACATTTTGCATGTTGGACCCCCTCATTTTTGGATTTGTGGCAACGAATCCCTACAAATAGGTCTTCTCGGGACCGGGGTACAAATTTGGGCGAGTTAAATTACCAACTTGTTACTCTCGATGAGCCAAGATTTTAGTTGAAACTCAATAGTGGTTCATTAAAAAAGTTCCATAACCACAATTGAGTGATCAATTCAGAGAAAAGTCTGAGAAAAGTAGATTCAGATAACCACCATTACTCCCCGTGATAGCCCAATACCTCATGCAATGCCATTGGTTTGCATAAGAGGGTGTAACGTAAATCAATTAAAGAGCCCGATGTTGAAATGCAATCGCAGAAACTTTCTACTTATAGTTATATACATGCTTAGGTCATGTGAAGATACTAAATTTTCACTGAGAAGTTAGCGTAATCAACGTCAAAAATGGCATTTTGCAGTCTGAAATGTGACCACAAAGACAATGTGGACCGAGAGAGTGATAAAGGAAGAGCTAAGGCTCACACATAATAAAGCGGTATGACAAATACGTGGCAATGGGATTGGCTGGAAACGCAAGTGAAAGGGACCAATGCGCGATGGAGGGATTACTATTAGGCTATTGTGTAATTAACATAATTAAAGGGATATGCATTAATTTTTTATTTAAAGGGCTATTTACCAAGTAACAGAGCATTCCATCATTATTCCACTGATCAAAATTAAAGGACCGTTCTTCATTTTATCTTTTAACGGGCAATTGCATCATTTACCAATTTATTAGTCATTCCCTTCATTTATCCCAAAACAGTCTGCAAGGAACCACCGGTCACAACCCACCACACTACAGGTGTCACAAATCCACACGGGTGGTGAACACTTTTAATTGAATTGGCATATTTGCATTGCTTTAACATATTTGGAAATGAATTAACATTTATTTGTAAATCAAGTAATTCAGGATGTGTTTTTATTCCTTTGGCTTCACTTGATCTACTGAAATGTAAGAAAATGCACATCACAGTTGTGTCAATTTCCCTGTAAACCCTTCAGACTGGTCCATGGCTACTTTATTTATGTTATTATTGCCCCAAAATAAAAGTTCTCAAATTACTTGTGTATGTTAATGTAACTATTAAAACAAGGATCTTTTGGACTCTAAACTAGGGCCTTTCTAGGTGACTTAGAGACATGAGGACATTTCCAGAAAGAAGCACCCCCAATTTTTTTTGCATATTTGGAATGCTTACCAATGTATTAGATCACACCTGAAGTGAATAAGCCGAATTAACCATCTTTATGTAATAAGATGATGATTTTCATTCACGACAGAAAATCCTATAGCTTAGATTACTATAGCAGTCAAGTTCAAAGTTTTCAGTTTTCTTTTGTACTTGTTTGTCCAATACACCTTCGAAATGTTCTCTGAAGGTGGTCTACAACCGATCAAGTGCAATTTATGAGAAATTTGTATTCTCAAAAAAATCTCCTCCTGTCATTTTAAAATATTCCTTGGTAAAAACATTTTAGTCCTTAATGCAAGTTCCAATCTATCCATTTCAGCTTGTTCAATTAATTAGTTGTTTTCCTGGAAATGTGCATGTGCCCCTTTAAATAAATTATAAGAGGCAAACATGGTGGTTTAGCTATTTGTAACATCATGCATGTTTATCGAATTTTACCCTTACCCTACTTGTCACACACAGAAAGACATTGCAAATGGTTAAACTTTGGTTACAGTAGAAACCAGGCCCTTAGCCTGGATTTTTTCTGGTAGGGGTGCAGATTTTTCCAAAAGTGGACCTTTTTCAATGTGGACCTTTTCACAATAGAGGGGGTGTAAATTTGGCAAAAGTGGACCTTTTTGCCCAAATATTGCCCTTTTTTGACCAAAAAAATCCTAAAACCCCCATTTTTTCCTAGCTCGCTTCGCTCGCACACATCAGTTTTTGTAAACCTTTTGGAATTTTGGGTGGGTACATCGCACCCCCCGCACCCCCCTGGCTATGGCCCTGGTAGAAACCTTACATTTGACAGCTCATTCACAACTGTTTGAAAGTCTCATTTATTATGACAAACCAGAATAAAACAAATACTATCAATAGTGAGTTTTAGAACTGATTTGGATATTTTTTCAATAGTAGCTCCATCATCCTGTGCAAAATTCCATTGTGAGCAAACATTTTTCTGATTTTTACAGGGATAAATAGTTTTTGCATGTCCCTACTTATTTCAGTTATCAAGATTGGGTTGCCAATGCTTATAATTGTTCTAAAAATAGACAATTTTTAACGAGATCAAATGGCTTTGCATTACACTTCAGGGGGAAAACACTCCCTGTGTCTTTCTGCTACAGCAGGCAGCATAAAAATTAAAATACACAAGACATTCCTCCTTTGTTAGATCAAATTCATTAAAAAATCGTATGTTTATATAGTTCATCAGAATATCTAAATTCATAAAATTTAGCTGACAAATTTATGACCTATAGTTTTACCGGTGCATGTACAATACATGATATCTAGATGTCTACAGAGATCGTAATTTTGAACCACCAGGACTTTGAAGAAAAGGTAAAATAATGAAAATATGTCCTTGTAGATTTTGTGTTATTTTTTAAAGGGGGATGGTCCGATTTAAGTATGTAAAGTTTTCAACTTGAAAGAATGGCCTTCACCCAAAAACCCCATCTGTAAAGTTTCTCGCCGATATTTCAATCCGTTTTGCTGTGAGAGCTAGAAACGTGCTTTTGTGAACCCCCATAGGGTACCGTGTAAATTAATATTGGTCGACCAAAATGGAGTACATTTTCGCTCATAACTTCCAAACCAAACCTTTAGCCCTTAGATTTCACAGGGTAAATGAGAAAAATAGTAGCTTTCTTCTGATACCAAAATTTCGACCACTTCCGGTAAAATCTGGGGTTCTGGGGACGAGGCTATTAGCGATCGGGCCATGGACCTTTAAATACCAAAAATACCAAAGTTAAGTAAATCTTGCTTGTGTCCTTTTGATGTTTGAAAGAGTACTTCTATTACAGAAATCAAGCTGGAGGCATTTTGAGTATAATGAACAAGCCATTTATTCCACCTGGTGAGCAACCTGTAGCTTTCTAATGAATAAACATTTTGCTTTACCTGCATCCAAAGTATTACTCAATGTCAATTGAGTAAAATTAATGTTGCTCAACAGTTAAACAGTGTGCTCAACATCAGTTGGGTCAAAACATTTTACTCAACAGTTGAGCAAAAAATCTACTCATACACATTACAAAATATTACTCCTTTGTGGGTTGAGTAAAGTTTTATCACCCTGTTGAGTAAAAAAGGTCACAGCTCAACTGTTAAGTAAAGCAGTACAAGTTTACTCAACAACTGTCGAGTCAAATATTGACTCTTTTACCGAGTAAAATGTTTACTACAAGGCAGAGTAAAACTGCTACTCAACCTTTGTTGAGTCAAGTTTACTCAACCAAAGAGATGTGACTTTTTAACTACCAAAAGGAGTAAAAAATTACTCGGGTTGAGTAAAAACAAATGTTTAGAGTGTTCGAGCTAGGTACAGATGGGCTAAATTTGTTAGTGGAACCAATGTCCTATGGAACAGGTTGCAGCGGTAGATAGATTAATAGATGAAGAGCAAATTTCACTCCAAAATAGTTTCAAAAAACTCCAAATAATGAAATTTCACTCCAAAATAGTTAAAAAAACTCCAAATAATGAAATTTCACTTGGTAGGGATTGCCTACAGTGATCAATCTTACTTTTATATTTCACTCTTTTTGGAGTGATTTTACTCTTTTGGACTTAATTTGATTAATTTTACTCTTTTAGAGAGTGGATTTTCCTTTTTTTTTTAATTTAAGCAGTAGAAAGCATATATAAGAGAAATAAATTGAAATTGAATGAAGTAAAAAATCTAACTAACATCCTCTCTTCCTGAGAAACCAACACAAACAGCATGCCTTTCAAGCTTGCAACTCATAATTTCCTCTTTGACAACTCCATCAAGATAAATGAGTACATAATCACTGTGAAAATCATGCACGTGTCAAACCTCGTGCTCTTTTCAGCAAAATTCATTTATATTTAATTTTTTTCAATAGTTAAATTGTCAACTTGGTGACAAATGCATGCATTCACGTTTATTTACATATTTTTTTCAATTCTTTTATTTGATTTATTTTGATTCAGCCTTGTCAGGTCACACTTCTAAAGCATATATGAATTCACACCTCCGGATCTTACAAATCAGCGAGACTTTTGAGTAATATTTGCAAATATTTAATATTTGTGTTATATTTACAAAGTGCTTGGACTATTAAACTTTACGTTCATTTGCATATTTTTCCCATACTATCAATTAGCCAAAACATGGTTGGAAACAGATGGTTCTTTTAGGCTAATTTAAAAAAAGTACATTGCCATTACTACTGTACTTTGATCAACACCAAATATGTGGGCCTAAAACATGATGTCAACACCAAATTAGGGGGACCAAAAATGATGTCTATAATCTTAATACAGAGATTTCCCGTGTTATTACTCCTGTAGTATCAAAAATACAGCGTTAACAGAACACATACGTTGTGTGCCATCAAGTTTGAATGAGGACAAAGGGCACTAAGGTCACATGAGGTCACCCCCAGGTCAAAATTAGAGTTGATCCCAGTTGAAAGTTGTTCCATTTTCCGTGACAGAACTAACTGGTTTCAACTGTTTTAATGTTTGTAACTGGTCAGTTAAAAAACTTAGTTGAAAATTGTTCCATTTTCTGTCACAGAATCAACTGATTCAACTGGATATTCAACTGTGATCAACTGGATTTCAACTGGTTCCAGTTGAAACCAGTTCACCTGGGATCACCTGGAATTTGACCTGGGCCAACATTGGGACACTACCCAAGGATAGGGATCCTAAATAAATCGGGATAGGACACTCGATCAAGAGAGTGGAGGCATACTGCATGAAATCTGTAGCTTATGGATCGCCGGTCGTACGTGGCGCTGTGGCACTACGTCATCTCCGGTCATACGTCACTCTGCATAAATTATTAGCTAATTAGGTAGCTTATTGAAATTGCTGGCGCTATCACTATCCCTGATCGAAATCGTCTATGGGCATTTGTACAGAGTGTCACCCGCCTACCAAGGACCACTGTATCCAAGTGTCATGAAAATTGATCAGCAGATGTGGATACAGCATGAAATTATGTTTAGGGTTAACATTTAGACCACAGACACACACTACCAAAGCAATCCCTATACGCCCCCTTGCAGATGACACTACAGTGATGGATTCAAGATGCATACATCTGCTGCAGTGCTGCTCTGTTCTACTCTCAAAAATACAAACAAAAAACACAGACTTCGGACAGTATGGGTTTACTTTTCCCAATAAAAAAAAAATTGAATGTTTTTAGTACGCGACATAACCATATAAACATGCTCAAGACGCTGTGCAGCCCGCATGAAAGGTGCTCAGCACATCAGAAAAACATAATATAATACCAGAATAGATTTATGCCAAGAAGCTCGATTTTAAAAGCAGGATCCAGAGTACAGAGAAAACCTGTGGGAATGAGTATGGATCAAAAAACCAACTTGAAATTCACATAAAGCCGCCAAGAATGAGCCCCTACAGGGGATCAAACCCGAGACCTCATTGGTGAAAGGCGAGGGAAGATATGCTGCGCCAACCCGTTCCCCCATTGTATGCCCAATGGGTCTCAAGTTTGGTTAGGGTAGGGACATGCCTCAAAGAGTATGGAAAATAGGGACCCCATACAAATTTCTGCCAAAATGGGGACCCACAGCTAAGATAAATTTACCATTTTTTCCCTTGAAATTGTGACCATGTCATGCTACAGATTGTTTGTCAAAAATATCGCTCAGCTCATTTAGATAAAGAGTACGCCATTAAGAAAACTTGTCTTGCAATAAAGGGGAAACATCCACAATATATTACTTCTACTAGCTTGCATAAGCCATCATATCCTGTATTATGCATAATTGTAGTTAGCTGTAATGACAGATAGTTCTATGCATAATACAGTAAAAGGGGTCAAATTATATGGGCATTGCTATATTATTTCTAGAGTAATCAAACCCTGCTACTCAAGGCCTTGTTGATAGTAGATTGTTGACTGCAATACTTCAGCAATCAACATGCTACCTGTACTGGGGAAATGTGTGGGTTTTTTATTCTTCTATTTGTTCTTTTCTGTTTTGTTTCCTTTATTTGTTTGGTTTTAAATTTGAATTTTTAATTTCTTTTTGTTTGTTTAGTCTGATTGGCTTTGGCAATCAGCCAAAAAAGAAATGTATAGCTGAGAACAACCATAAAATTCTGTATCTATAATAATTTTTTATGAAAACAAGTAAAATATTCCCAAATTAAGCAATTGGAGGTTTGAAAACACTAAATTCTACCTCTATTCATTGTTTTCTTGACTTACAATTGTCAATTTTAGGTTCTCTTTCTTGCTTGCTCCATGTATATTCTGTACTGGTGTAAACCACAATCAGCTGTTTAGTGTAGATTTTGAATCATCGTCATTCTATGTCTATTTGCGGGAGACGGTATGACAAATTTCACTATTTGTTTCACTAGTTGGTGTTTTTGTTCCTACATTAAAGTAGTTATGGAATTGTACATAGTTATCTTTGATTTATAAGCTAAAACAACGCATTTCCACATTTTTTTCATTCTCTCGCATTATCGCTGCTTATCCCTTTAAAGGTGCAACGAGAGATTTTGAGGCACACAAATATTGTGTCACTACAGTAATTTCATATAGATTAGACACTCAATAGACTTCTTACCTTGTATTTAGCTACAGAAATGTCTTAAAAGAGAGGAAAAGGGCGATTTTGATTTGCTTATATTTCAATATAAAACATAGGCTGAATTTTGTATTTGCTCCTATACGAAATTAGAAATTTCACAATTTTTCTACCAAAGAAACATTTCTTAGCTTAATCCTTTCAGGTGGGGATTTTTGTGATGGAAAGCTTTACATCAGGGCAAAAATCAGTAATTTCGATTTTTTCGGGGGACCTGATATGTGAAATCTCTCGTTGCACCTTTAAGTCGATCAGTCCATTGTTACTATTCATCTTTGATTGGCCTGAGCAGTGCGTATGCGTAGCGCACTGATGCGTACGCGTTGTACTGTGTGATATCATCTCATATCACACGGCAAGTCTAGAACCAATGAAATTGGTGTTTCATCTTTTCCTGGAGATGGCCAGCGAACACACAAGTGTTGAAAAAACCCATGTGAGCTTGGCCAGACTCGAACCGGCAACCTCCATATTACTAGCACGGTGCTCTTGCCAAATGAGCTAACAAGTCAGGGTTGATAGAGGAGTGATAGATTATCATCTATAGGTGTTAGGTCCGATAGGTGTCCATCGCTTTCCTAGCAGATAGCATCAGAACAGTATAATATATATGATTTATATTCATTTTGAAATTTGTACTACTTAGTTCTCCAGGCAGACTGGGATGAATATATATTAATCTTTTCCTGGATATGGTAAGTATAATCCCCCCCCCACCTCTGGTTCCACTGATGCTGTTACACCCACCAAGTTTGAGTTCAGTGCCACCTGTACTCTGTGAGAAAATAGCTCGACAGCAGTGGCGTAGCTAGGATTTTCATATTGGGGGGCCAGTGTCGCATCTCAACCGACAGAAAATGGGTAGGGTCCAGGGGCCCGCCTTAGGGCCCCTGTTGGGGTCCAGGGGCGAAGCCCCGGTGGGGGTCGAGGGGGCGAAGCCCCCTGAAAATTTTGGGTTTTATATGCTTTAAATGTCTTCTGAGGGCTAATTTTTGTACGATTTTGTAAAATTTACTTGTCGCACGCTGTCCATTGAACTTTAAACCTATACTTTGCCGACAATCCGGCCTGCAAGTGCCATGACCTGAATTTTTCAAGTGAACCGACGGGCTCATCTCAACCGACGAAATCAATTATTGGGGGGCTGCGGCCCCCCCTGCCCCCCCTCTGGCTACGCCACTGCTCGACAGACAGGTACAGAGGTAGACAGCCATATTATTGTATACCCGTTAGATGAGTATACGGGAATGTTTTCAGAAGGTACTGTATTCGACCTAATTAGCGCCCCGGGTGCTTAAGTCAGTCACTTGAAGGGGTGCTCTTATTAGAATGATGAAGTATCCATACGTCATATCCATACGTCAAAACATGGGTAAATGCCCCAATAATGACCCCTACATGACCTTTGACCACAAAATGACCCCTCGAAAACATGACAAGACCAAACTCGACGGCGAAATTCTACCACCATTCCAAAATTCTCTATCCACCAGCCGTCAAATCACTGCCAATTACCCCTAATTAACCCCTGGATGACCTTTGACCCCAAAATTACCCCTCGAAAATGTTACCACAGAAACCTCGTACCGCGAAGCTCTACCACCATACCAAAATTCATATCCATACGTCAAAGCACAAATAACGACCCTTGGATGACCTTTGACCACCAAAATGACATCTCAAAAACGTGCCCACAAACCTTGTACGTCAAAACTCTACCACCATACCAAAACTCATATCCATATGTCAAAGCACGGCCAACTTACCCAATAACGACCCCTGCATGACCTTTGACCCCAAAATGACCCCTCGAAAATGTGACCACAAACCTCGTTCGTCAGAGCTCTACCACCATCCGTATGTTCAAGGACAGCGAAATGCATAGCCGGACAAACCCACAAAGTTGTTTTTTTAGTAATATAGATTAACATGGGTGTAAATATAAATTGCCATTGAAATTCCAGTCAACCAAATAGAATCCTTAACTCTTTATGTATACTAACTTCTGCATCAACCTTTTTACAGTAGTTGCACAGTACTTAGGATACTTTGAATAACTCCGCCATGGCATATATGCATAGTAGATTTCCCACTGAGTTTTGCAAAACAAACCCAAAGCACCATAGTTTCTGAACTCTCTTGGAGAATTTTACTGAGTCAATACTGCTTTCCTTTGTTTATCTTCCTGGTTATACAAATACATTTCAGTGTCTTGTGATTGTGAAGCTGTGCGTGTGTGCATGCATAAATATGTGCGTGCATGCGTGCATATGTGTGTATGTGTGTGTGTATTCACAAGATCAGAAAATATATGCCTTATGGGACTTTTATATACTTTTTGTGGACATATTTTCTTTGTAGGGATCTTCAAAAATCAAGTCCACAAGCCGATTATAGTCGCTGTCCCAATTCCTTTTCTGAAATAGGCATCTACATACGTGAGCGTAGAGTTGCTATCTATGTATTTCCCTTATGCATTGTCATGGTTCTGTCTGGCAGGAATGCGGGATTAGTCTTGATTCAGAGAAAAGGAATTTTGACAATAATATGTATTCTTACAGAAAGCCCTAATTTTGTGAAATAAAGAACATCATAGCATTGTACTTCATTCCATTCCAACCTGTTGCCCGTTAACATTCTAAAAATGTGTTCAATAAAACTGGATCATTTTAACATTGATGACAGAGGTGTGAGTGTGTGTATGCGTTTGTGGCTGCACACAAGTATGTCGTAGGTGCATGTGCAAGAGAGATTGTACCAGTATGTGCCAACTATTTACTACTGCAAAGCAAATAAGGATGCAGTAAACAATGTTTTAAAAATAACACCTTGCACACAATGTTTATTTCATTGGCTGTCATCAGAGATTGATTGAGCCTTTGTATGTGTGTGGGGAAAGGGGAGGAAAAGTGGAGTGGGGATGAGGTGAATGGGTGAGTTTATACTAGTAGTTCAGTTTCTTCTCATTATCTTGTAAGCACCTATTTTTCCTATGCACACCCTCACATTTTGATTACGTTGGTGTGCCCGCCCCTGGACTAACAACACTGCCACCAGCATACAACATGCATGTTTACACCCACTATGGTGCTGCTTTCATAACAGGGAAAACACCCAGAAGAATAGCCTCCTTGATTGTCATGTAAATATTTAACCTATATCATGACACAAGCCAACACTTACAATATGCGCATGTTCTACTCAAACGTTGCGTGGGTGCGTGTGCAGCCACAGCAGCCCGCTCGTAATTCAGCCTCGAGTTCAGCAGACCTTTTTCCTTGTTTTCCCCCACTGTGGTCCCATAACGCTTTTTGACAGTAGACGAGTCATATTGGTCTCGTATTGTTGTCAGCTTCAAAATAATATGTGCTGCGTGCTCTTTTGAGTGGGCGTAAATTATGGAGAAGAACAAAACAAATCATGCTGAGATGGGACTGATGCTCAGTAGAAATCACAAAAAAAGGAAAACAAATACTGGATTTTACAGTTATGTAATGGATACATGTACTACATATTAAGGACTGTGTCAAATGAAAGGTCATATTCAGATGTGCTTGGGAAATTCATTTAGCCCAAAATATTACATACATGTAAATAGCATCTTATGGTCATTTCCCGAGGGCTCAATTAAGGTGCTTACAAATAAATGAAAAATATTAAACG
>JAMKCH010067097.1:0-13520 GCA_023653785.1 Ophioderma brevispina
TGCATTTTGCAGAAAAAAGTATGTTACGATTTTTTTAAAATAACCAAGTCAAAGCTGACGTAGGGGTCATTTTGCAATTATCCATCTCTGTAAACCCATATCATTTTAGTCTTGAGTCATGATCCTTTGTGAGATCTTTGCTCCATTAATGTGTAGCAGCTGCATTAAACATGATGTACGGTTCCTGTGAGCAGTTCGGTATGGTGATCACATACCTTTTTGCAAAATGCGGACAAAAATCATTAGAGGTCTATCTGTGTTGTGAAAAATTTGAACAATTCCTTTCCCATTTACAGGATGTATGGGGAATACTGTGTCACTAGCAATTAACACCTCTTGCGTAAGACCGCACTTATCTCCGGCTGTCCGAGTAGCGACATGTTAAGCCTCGGGACAACCTGGAGGAAACCCATGCACGCTGGTGAGTGACCCACGGCATGTTCAGTGTGTTTATATTAAATTCCTAATCAAATTCAAGTTTATTCCTTGTATCAATTGCGTAGAATACTCGTTTCTCGTAGTCGAGTACGAGTACAATTTGTGGTACTCGTACTCACAAAAAGTGATATAGGGTCAAATCTTTGGTAAAATGTTTACATAATTGTCCATGGTTGATATCTACATGTACCTCCATTTCTTGACCATTTTAAAGAGGCAAACCCCATTTTATCTAATCCAGTTTGCTTCCTTTTGCCATGGTAGGTGTAACTTAAACCTATGGTGGAGATGGTCAAAGTTAATTCATGTTTCAACATCAGTTTTATTACATGTTTACATAACTTGTCCACAGGTTTACAATTAATACCGGGGGGGGTGGGTTTCAAACCAAATCTAAAATCACCCTAGGCCAGGCCAGTTTACACTGAAAATGGCACAGCACTAAAATATTTTAATCTACGGTCCCAATTAGACTCATATAAGGAGAAATAGTTAAGTAGGTCTCAATGTAAAACTTGAAATAGTGCGATATTTTAGAATCTGAGACAGGAGTAACTATTTTTTTTTTCCATAAATTAAAACATTTTAGCCTGTGTGCAGAAAATAAGCAACAAATTGATTTAATTTAATTGTGGCACTGAATCACAATAAATTTATGTAAAAAAAGAAATTTATAGACAGTTACCTACTATCCCTTAAAGATACACCTCGGCACAATTGACAAATTGTGCTGCCCTCAAGCTTCTTCAAAATATATATATTTTTGTATGGTTGTAAAGTTTTAATAATACATTAACATTCACCTGAATGATTAAGAAGCCCAAATCAGCGCCCTTATGGGTACACAGAACCATTTGTAATAAGCAAACGACAGAAATCGCGTTTAACACAAGTAAACGCATGCCCAGGGGAGGGCGGCCAAGAAATCCAAATTTCAGACGTCGCCATTGATTTAACACGTAAAAGCGAAATCTTGACGAAAAATTCTGATTTTTTTTATATGTTGTCAAGGAATATTTTCTTATTCGAAAACCGTTGGAGTTGAAGAATCAACTCCACTGGGTTATTTCTGATTTTTTTTGGTATGAATAACGAACGAGGGCGAGGTCGTATGTGGGTCATGGGAACACCCATAACCGACCCACATCAAAGCACCCAAATTGGTTTGTGGTTTGCACTCAGTATTGCTGTAATTTCTTTTGACATTTTTGGTGAGTTGCTATAATGAACGAGGTTTGGCCGCAACCGCCCGCGCATGCCGGTGTTGTTCCTCAAGGCATCTTCCCTGTTTGACCGGTCTGTGACCTTTGTGGTTTTAATCCCAATGAGTACGGGTCTATGATATTCATACAATACACACATTTGTTGATTAAAACTACGGCAAACTTAAAAGTTAGCTTACAAATTACCTGTATGGCTTTAGCCTCTTATTACATGTACGAGCGTATTAATGCCCCTATCTATTTTTGGGTATGTAACATATATCTGTATTCTTCCAACGGCCTAGACTATTATTTGAGAGCATATTGAAGAAATTTCATATTTATTTGAAAATGTGCCAGTGCCGCTTTAAATATCTAGTGATGTAGAGCACCATTGTTGATTGGAGTTGTAATTGAAAATAATATGTTCCAGCATAATTCTACATGTACGGTACATGTATGTAGAAAGTGTTGCTACATGTACAGATGTTGGAAATGTGGCAGGCACTTATTTTTTATGGGAAATGTTAACAGTAAATGGAACACCTGATTTAGGTTTATGATGCATATTCCCTATCAAAAGACATGTAGCTTAGGTTGTGTTGAGAAATACTTGTGGCTATTGTTGGGATACATGCTTCAAATTTTAAAGAAAAGGCGAAGCAGGGTAATTCTGGGCAAGAGTCACCACAATTTGAAGGGCCAGAGTCACCACAATTTGAACACACAATTTTCCAAAATCTGAAAGCGAACCTCAGAAAATTTAAGTATGAAATTACACTCACGGTTCCTACCATATCATGCTCCATATTATATTCCAATAGTTTTGGATCAAAAGATACAAAACATTTTACATTTCAAAGGGTGATCTTATAACTAATGATGATGATTCCCAATATTGATAATGTAGGTGCATGCAGGTACGGGTAAGGGGTAGGGGTATGAGACCATAGTTACGGGTATGGGTAGCGGTATGAGACCATGACCATGGCTACAGGATGGTTAAGAGACCATCCCATGATGGCTACGGGACCATGTCATGATGGCTACGGTTATAGGTATGTGCAGTGGCGTAGCTAGGATTTTCATATGGGGGGGGGGGCAGTGTAACATCTCAACCGACAGAAAAAGGGGGGGTCCAGGTGCCCCCCTTAGGACTCCTGTCCGTCGCTTTCCTAGCGGATAGCATCAGAACGGTATATTTACATATACAATTTATTTTTGAAAGATTAATAAAATGTTCCTCCTTGACTACCTGGAGAACTAAGTAGTTAAAATTTCACACACACACACACACAAAATTATATATGTAAATATACCGTTCTGATGCTATCCGCTAGGAAAGCGATGGGCACCTTTCGGACCTAACACCTATAGATGACAGGGGCGGATCCAGGAATTCTCAATAGGGGGGCGCCCGTCACTATTCGCTTTTAAAATTTTCCGGCTCGCTTCGCTCGCCGGGTAGACCCAATTTTTTTTTCACTCGGTACTAAATTATGAAGGGGGGGAGGGGAGGAGTGGCAACGCCGCACCAAACAACACAACAAGGAGAGTACCCTCTCTGCTCTTCAGAATTGAAACAGAGTGAAAAACAAAGTGTGTCTACCCGAACGAGGGGGCCGGGGGGCAAAAAAAACAGGAGCCGGAAAATTTTACAAATTGTGTGGCAAGGAGCGGCCCACAAAAAGGTCAATTTCCTAGATATACAGGGCCGCGCCCTTTGCGGCAAAAGGCATTTTCTACATCTACAAGGCGCCCGGCCGCCTTTGGAGTTTGCAAAAAAAAAATAGGGGGGGGGGCGCGGCGCCGGGTGCGCCCCACTCTAAATCCGCCTATGGATGATATCATCGCTACTCTACCACCGGCTGATTAGCTCAGGTTGGTTGATTTTTAAGCGGTTCGAATCCGGCCAAGTGCAGGGTTTTTCAAAATTGTGGTCGCTGGCTATCTCCAGGGAAAGATTTAATAAAGATTTATCTGACTCCCTGAAGAACTAAGTAGTAAAATTTCAAAAAGAAAATAAATTGAGTAGTATACCGTTCTGATACTATCCGCTAGAAAGCGATGGACACCTATCGGGACCCTAACACCTATAGAGGATATCTATCGTCTCCACGCCCATAATGATTAGCTCAGTTGGTAGACCGTGTGGTCATACGGAGGTCGCTGGTTCGAATTCCGGCCCAATGTTGCACATGGTTTTTCACCACTTGTGTGCGCTGGCATCTCCATGGGAAAGATTAATAAATATTAATCCTTGACTTGACTACCTGGAGACATAAGTAGTTAAAATTTCATAAGTACAGGCTGTCCCAAAAATGTAAAACACTCTCGAGGAAAGGCATTGTGATAAAAGAATAGTACGCATGAGTTTAATTTTATCACTTTAAAGCCAATAGGATAAGCTTTAAAGGTGCATTTCGTGGTTTCAGCACCTTCTGTTTTATTAATGATCACCATGGCATCCTTTAGAAAAGATTATAGTGCTGCAGATCAGGTGTGTGCAAATGGGCCTTAGATTTCTACCAACAGGCCGAAATAATAACATTGCTATCATAGTAAAATTGAGTAATTGGGTGTGTAGTTCATGAAAATACGTGATGACAAAAAAATAAAAGTGATGGCAATTTGCATAAACCAACATTTCGAAAAGGGCCGCCATTTTTAAAGGTAATAGCACGACTATGGTAACTTAGTGTCGGAATGTATGTTGTCTGGGTCAAAGGTTCAATATATAATTGCCAGGAATTTGTCTGAGTCATTGAAATACACGGCTATTTTTCAAGAAGGCCGACATCTCGTCAAAAGAAACTAAGGTTCTAATTCTTATTATATAACCTAAGGAGATCATTTGTGTCAAAATGAGTGTTTCTGGTGTAAGAGTTAAATAACAAACAATCTCAAAAACTGTAGGATGAATATAAAAGTATGTTTATTTGCATTTGGCACTTTTTACAAAATATCACCCCATATGTTAAAGGTCCATGGCCCCCGATCGTTTATAGTCTCGTCCCCAAGAAGCCCAGATTTTACCGGAAGTGGTAAATATCTTTTGAAGTATCAGAAGAAAGTACTATTTTTCATTACCTGTGAAATCTTAGGACAAAGGATGTTTCGCCGATTTGGAAGATGAGTGAAAGGTGCCCCATTTTGTCGACCACTATTAAATGGTACCAAAGTACTTTCTAGGGACTACAAAATCACGTTTTTAGCTCTCACGGCAAAACCGCTTGAGGACCATATCGGGAGCAAACTTTTCAGATGAGGTTTTGGGTGAAAGACCAATCTATCAAGATGAAACTTAATATCCTTAAATTAGGGCCATCCCCCTTAAATACAAGTACCAAGAGTGTTAACTTACGGCCCCTGTCAGGCGTAACAACTTAAACCCACAGTCGGTTTAGTCCCGGGAGGGGACTTGAAGTGAGGAGGGAAGAGGGGGGAAAAGGAAAAGTCGCCCAATTCGGGTGGGATTCGACCCAGGGCCTCTGGCACCCCAGCCCCAGACACGGTGATAGTACGCTACGGCGGTTTCGCTGGCCTGGCCCGGCCAGCGATTTGGGCCATATGAGTCTTGCGTTTGATGACCGTCATCGCTACTTTCTGGAACTTTGTGCATTTTCCTCCCTAGTGCTGTGAGCTTTGTGAGGATTTTATTGTGTTAGGGTTAATTGGCAAAAGTGATAAAATCTATTAACCACGAGGCTTGATAAATAATATCAATACGAATTCTGTAATCCTCCTTAGAACTCATAACTGCCGCTTTATAACCCTATGAACGAAAAGCCCAAAAAACATTGAAATTACAATAGGGTGCACGTGACCCTGACCATTTAATTGTTCGAAATTCGGGGTCATTGTACTCTGGAAATAATCTGAACGTAACTACCGGTGTCATAAATTACGTGTCCGCGTTGACTGAGTGTCATACCACCAATATGTTATGTGTTCGCCATTGAGTGCTGTATGCATCGTTTGTTCAGCCACTGTACCCCAAAATGGCCTCGTGTATACAGGTCCCGGTTTATTCCGTACAGGTTGCTATGGTAGCTAGGACACTCTCTTCAGGGACACTCAATTTCTTTACACCGGGCTATTAATAACGCGATAAAGTAATACGGCTAAATATCAAAATCCATGAAATTCAGATATCTGTTTTGGGTTGATAGATCGAGTAGTCAGGCGTCAAATATTTTGGGGGTCACATTGGTAGTCCATGAATAACATGACCAAGACTAATCTGACAGTTGTGAGAATATTGCTGTTAAAATCCTTGACAAAAAAAAACATCCCCTGTTCACAAAATCGTCATCTTAGGTTGCGTTATAGCATGAGGTTTATAAAGGATTTGCCTTTTATAGTTGACCATCTTGGAAAAAAGGGACGTATGAAAAATCCATTACTTTTGATATTCATCTGACCGTTCTGACCATAAAAGTAGAGTTTGTACCACATACGACCTTTGGTTTAGAGTTATAGTAAAAATGGCTGCAATGTAAAAAAGGTCAATCTTGTTTGTACAGGGTGTACAACTAAAGTGATTCGGATTATATTTTAAATACTTGCAAATTATTGCCTGAGGTAAGAGGACCCCCAAAAAGTATGTTGCTTCTGTTTAAGTTGACTTACGGAGATAAGGGTCAAAGAAGGTCAACGCCAATTGGATATGTTGCCCTATGACCTATTTGTCGCCATAACATGATAACTATACACTGAAGATTGTACAAACTATTCATTATTTTGACGCATTAAGCTAGATGAAACAAATTTTATCATTTTTCAACAAATTGGAGCAAGATTCTGATTTTGACCCCTGTACAAAAATAGAAATTACCTTTTTTTTTTACCATTGTCGCCATTTTTACCTATAACTCCAAAACCATTGGTCTAGATGGTACAAAACTATACATTTTTGGAATCCTAGTGACTAGACGGCTAATAGGTACATTCAACACGATTGGAGCATTTTATAAATGTTGACCCTGTGTAAACTTACTGCAATGTCAGGCTTAACCCTAACCCCACGTCGGTTTCTAGTCCCGGGAGGGACTGAAGGAGTGAGGGAAGAGGGGAACAAGAAAAGTCGCAAATTCGGGTGGGATTCGAACCCAGGGCCCTTCGGGCCCCAGCCCCATGACCCGGGATAGTACGCTACGGCGGTGTCGCTGGCCCGGCCAGCGATTTCGGGCCCATATGAGTCTTGGTTTGATGACGTCATCGCTACTTTCTGGACTTTTCTGCATTTTCTTCCCTCAGTGCTGTGAGCTTTTGTGAGATTTAGTTGTGTTAGGGTTAATGTGGCAAAGTGATAAAATCTATTAACACGATGCTTGATAATTAATATCAATACAGAATTCTCAGTAACTCCTCCTTAGAACTTCCTAACTGCGCTTTATAACCCCCTATGAACGAAAAGCCCAAAACATTGACTACCAATAGGTGTGCACGTGACCATGACCATTTAATTGTTCGAAATTCGGGGTCATTGTACTCTTGACATATCTGAAAGTAATACCGGTGTCATAAACTACCGTGTCCGCGTGACTGAGTGTCCTACCACCCATCTGTCTATTGTGTTCGCCATTGAGTGCTGTATGCATCGTTTGTTTCAGCACTGTACCCAAATGGCCTCGTATACAAGGTCACGGTTTATTCCGTACATGTTGCTATGGTAGCTAGGACACTCTCTCATAGGGGACACTCAATTTCTTTACACCGGCCTATTAATACCGGCCTATTAAAGTAATTACGGCTTAAATATCAAAATTCCCATGAAATTCCAGATATATGTTTTGGGTGAATACATATAGAGTAGTCAAGGTGTCACATTTTGGGTGTCACATTGGTAGTCCATGAATAACATGACTCACGACTCATCCGACAGTTTTGAGAATATTGCTGTTAAAATCCTTGACATAAAAAAGCATCCACTTTGTCACCAAAATCGTCATCTTAGGTGCTGTATAGCATGAGGTATAAAGGATTTTGCCTTTTATATGTTGACCATCTTGGAAAAAAGTGACGTATGAAAACTTCCACATTACTTTTATATTCATTCTGACAGTTTTCCTTGACCAATGAAAATTGTAATATTTTGTACCACATACGACCCTTTTTTGGTTTTAGAGTTATAGGGTAGAAATGGCTGACATTGTACAAAAGGTCCAATCTCTGTTTGTATCAGGGTAAACACTAACAGTTTGATCTGATCTATTTTAATACTTGCAAATTATTGCCTGAAGTAAAAGGACTCCCAAAAAGATAGTTTGATTCTGTTAAATGTTTGACTTACGGAGATAAGGGTCAAAGAAGGTCAACGCCAATTGGATTATGTTGCCCTATGACCTATTTTGTCGCATAACATGATAACTATACACTGCAGATGGTACAAACTATTCCTTATTTTGACGCATTAAGCTAGATGAACAACTTTTATCATTTTTCAACAAATTGGAGCAAATTCTGATTTTGACCCCTGTACAAATAGAAATTGACCTTTTTTTACCATTTTAGCCATTTTTACCCTATAACTCCAAAACCATTGGTCATAGATGGTACAAACTATACATTTTTGGAATCCTTATGACTAAACGGATAATATGGAATACATTTCAACACGATTGGAGCATTTTATAAGTTTGACCCCTGTGTAAACTTAAATTGGCCCCTATTTGAGAGTACTACCTAGCGTTGATATAGAAGGTCCATACTAACTACCAAAGGTGTCAAACCTTTTCTGTAGTGAGGGGTAAACGATGATGTTTGACCTGGGTCCTAGCTCCTCCACTATATGATGACAAATGTTATTATTCCGGCCCCGGTACCACTCTCCTAAACTGGTTGGTGCTGCAGCACTATTATTCTCAAAATTTGAGCTGATCCCGATCTTGCGGTTTTGTGTTATGAGCAAATGCTCGTTCCCAAAGGTCCCATAGGCTACTGTGCTGTAATTTCTGTCCGTTTACAGACAGAAAATACAAAATTGCGAATTTCTTACAGATGCGTAAGATTGGCCACACGTAAATTACTAAGGCTTACGGTTCAGATGACATAAAAATCTCAACATTTTTTAGGTAAGTCGGGGGGGGGGACGAGGCTGTGGATCACGAAATGTCCTTTTAATTTGCCATTTTTTTCATTCCAATCACATGTAGAACAAAGGATATGCTTTATCAAATATGAGAGGGCAAAATAAACTTGGTCCGATTTCTGCCTTTAAGCACAGAAAATGCATGATGCAACATGAATACATTTCACTTCATAGCACACCTTCTTTCCATCATAAAAGGAAAACAAATAGATTTTGCCCTGTTTTTCTATATATTAAAGAAAGGGTTTCGTGTCTCATCGTGTTTCATCGTGTTTACCAAATGCTCATCGTTGGATCTACTGCAGCGGCTCTTCTAATAAAAGAAATGTTGACATTTGTTCTTGCTATTCTTGTCCGTTATGGTCTGTTTGGACTGCTACTGTGTCTTTGTTTCCAATTCCACCTGCTTTAATAGTCCATGTAGGACTATTATCAGAGGTTTCTTTTTCGTTTTTCTTCGCTTTTTTGCGTTTGTTTGTTGTTTATTGTGTACAGAATCATAGATTTTCTTGGGAATTCAATAAGAAAGTGTCTGCATGTTTATGGAACGCCGTTTGTAAAGATTTGAATTATCATGTGTGTGTGTGTGTGTGTGTGTGTGCGCGCGCGCGTGCGCACGTGTCCGGGTGTGTGTATGTGTGTTTGTGTGTGTGACTTAACATTTGTGTATATATTGTAAATAAAAAAAAAAAAAAAAAAAATGTTTTTCTATATATTAAAGAAAGGGTTTCGTGTCTCATCGTGTTTCATCGTGTTTACCAAATGCTCATCGTTGGATCTACTGCAGCGGCTCTTCTAATAAAAGAAATGTTGACATTTGTTCTTGCTATTCTTGTCCGTTATGGTCTGTTTGGACTGCTACTGTGTCTTTGTTTCCAATTCCACCTGCTTTAATAGTCCATGTAGGACTATTATCAGAGGTTTCTTTTTCGTTTTTCTTCGCTTTTTTGCGTTTGTTTGTTGATTATTGTGTACAGAATCATAGATTTTCTTGGGAATTCAATAAGAAAGTGTCTGCATGTTTGTTTAGTATAATTTGGTTTGGATCTAGCATTCTGCATAACTTTAACCGATTTGATAAGGGATAAGTTTGCCAATGAAAGTGAACTGAGTTATTATTTTTCTAAAAACACACGTATTGCCGATTGTAAAGACAATGTTCACATTTTATTGACAATACTGAAGTTCAAAAGGGATTGCAGGTTCAAGAGCCAGTCAATAACTATATCAATAACTCAATTTGGAGTATGTTACAAAATCAACGTTTCCCGCAATCTCACAAATGTAGCGAATGCAAATCGGACCACTTCGAATGTGCGCTCTCCTTTTTGACGAAGCATATCTTTTGTTCTACATAATTCGATTAAAAAGAAATAAACGGCAAATAAAAGCTTATGCATTAGGCTTTAAGAGTATACCGAACAAAGACCCATGTGTACTTTAGATTTTTAGCCTTTGTCCCCAATGTTTAAAATTTTATACAAAGGTACTCTGTTAAAAAAAAGGTTCTCTGTAAAACGCCGTTTGTAAAAACTATCAGCCAGGACTCAAAACGTGCAAATAACTGTAAAAAGGGACTCAAAACGTGCAAATAACTTTTAAAAAAGCGTCGTTTTAACTGTTGAGTGTCCCAGCTGCCAGTTAAAACGACGTTATTTTAATGAACATTTTTAACAGTGTATGGGTACATGTGTACATGCATTACATGTTCTTCACAGAAGGCATGCTTTATTAAGATGACTGTGCCTTTGGTTATTTATCCAAGATCCTTCCAAGAACGTGCAAATAACTTTTAAAAAAGCGTCGTTTTAACTGTTGTGAGTCCCAGCTGCCAGTTAAAACGACGTTATTTTAATGAACATTTTTAACAGTGTATGGGTACATGTGAACATGTATTACATGTACTTCACAGAAGGCATGCTTTGGTTAATTATCCAAGATCCTTGCCCAAAGCAGCATATTACATGTAAACCACTGAACTTGTTTATGTTTAAGGAAAATCAACATCATATTTCGATTAAATCACACAGGTTTAAGTACACATCGATCTCAAGTCTTAGTGGCAGGATCAGTAAGTACATCATTATCATTGTTATCGCCATTGTCATCATAACCCTTGTCATCATCACCTTCATCATCAACAATATTAATCCTTTGAGCACAACGGTGACTAGTTAAAAATTATTTTGTCAATTTCTGTTTCAATAAGGTCAAAACATTTTCCTGAGCACATTCAGAATCAGCATGAACAATGCATTTAAATGAGTTGAAACAAGACTAGTCTCTTTTGGTGTTTTAGATGACTTCCCAAATCACCTGCAAACATTTGGAAGGCCATCTCTAAAGCCACTGACTTATGTGTTATAAGGTATACAAAACTGACCAGGGTCGAAAGGGTTAAGAATCTGCAACTTTGCAAAGTACTCATACTCATACTCGTACTCATGCAAAAGTACTCGTACTCAGACTCCTGCCCAAGTACTTGTACCTTTTTACGAAGTAAATAAATATACTATCACGGGGCCACTTCTTTTACATTTTGTGAGAAATAAGAATGTCTACGCTGCAAAATGGTGAATATTGAATTGTATAGGATTGTGCGAATCATTCCAAAATGGACAAGGGCATCAAATTCTTCCTGAGCTTTCCCGGTATTTTACTAGGATCAGTGGAAAATCAAAACAAGAACTCTCCCTGACAAGAAATAAAAACGGCGTTCACAAAAAGTATTGTCCTATTGCGATAAGATTAATTAATAGTTATTATTTATTTGTAGTTTGTTATTGGTGTGTTTTTGTTTTGTTTGGCGTGTTTATTTTTTGTTTGGGTTTGTGTTGGTATTGTTTTGATGTCTTTTGCTAATGAATTATACCGCACGTTATCTCTACAGAGTAAAGATTCCTGTTTGTTAAATTTACGTGTGTTTGTTTAGAATGCGAGAATTTCAATTTGTTAAACGGGTTGTTTTCATTGCGTGTTTTCTAAAGCTTAACGAAAATCATGGCTTCTCTCTTGTCATTGGCAACATGTGGACAAGTAGATCCATCTTCGTACGTCACTTTGAACATGTGTACTTCGAAGGAGAATTCTTGCGATTCTAGCGAGCCCAAAGACTTAAAAATCAGTGCTTTCCTTTTTACAAACTGCAGCATCGGTGCAATCCCTTGGGCATTTTCTACATCGTTATACAGATGCAGCATGTACTGATCAGATCCAGGAACCATTGTTTTTGTCTGAATAGAATATTCAATGGAACAGAATACTGCTTCGCAGCAAGAGAGTTCAAATCAAACCTTAGTCCAGACGTTCATTATATCTTGCAGTCTTTGCCTGTGTAGCTTCGCTATGGGGCATACTGCATGGTTTGCCATACAATTGCAATTAGCAAAACCAAAATATAACAACATTTTACTTAGCGATAGCACAAAGGCACAAGACACATACAAAGCACTGGACACTTGGAAGACCCACGGCGCTAACCCGACCGCTCAAGAGAAGTAAAGAGAAATCATTTCAAATAAGGAACAACACTTTTAATTTTAAATGTAGGTTTTGAATCAAACCGATTTATTTGTTTGTCATTAACAATGTGCATTACCCATGTCATGTTTACAAAATAAGGAAACAAGTGGACAAGCAAAACACAAAATGTATTGTAATTTTTAAATTCGATTACCTTCAACATTTAAAGGTGAGTGCCCGATCGACACCTTCGTATTAGAAGAAATTTTTATATTTCTGATTACCCAGTGAAATTAAAGGCCGCAGTTTTTCTGTTTGATGTCATGAACAAAACGCCTCCAAATGTGGTCGACCACCTTACTTAAAGACACATCAGTGATTCATCCGTAGATGAAAATATAGAAACTTGTCCAATAATAGCTTTAAAAAAGGAAGGTAAGTCTGTAGGATTCTAATAAGTTATTTTCCCAACTGAAAATTGAACGAAAAGAAACAGCAGTATTCAAAGATAAGACTCCTCATTCGATTACGTAAGTAGTAAATGCCGTACAGACAGTAACTTACTAAAATTCCATTTGTTTTCTTATTACGGTTCTTTGGAACTGACTAATCACTTGCAGGGTATATGTTAGTATACCTTACTTGTCAGAAAAATGCAAAATCTGATTTTTTGATGACCACTTAATCCACAAATCCACATCTTTGCTTCTACTATCAGCCGACCTGGACAGATGCAACTCAAATATTTTTGGTGTTATTTAATAAATTTTACTCTACCTTCTAAGAAAAGCACCATTTGCTTCTAATTCTACGCCCTGTAAAAACAAGTTATATACTTTGTAATGTCTCACATTCGACATGGATGATTGGATTCCTTCTCTCAGTGTAGCTGCGGAACATTGATTCCCCCAGTAAGATGATCAATCAGTTAAATAGAACCGCAAAACGAATTGTCTAGGTAATGAAATCCTCATTGGCGAAGGTCTCGTCCCTTCAACACATTCCTCTCCCTGGCACATATCATAGTGGGGGACTGTATGCACAGATCTCATGTGAGTGTGCAAATCTGGATAAACTGTGAATTTTAGTACACAAGTACTTTATGCATGGATAATCAAAGAAATTGATGGAAGCACTTGCCACATCCCTTTCATGGCCCCAGTTTGGAGTTCAAGATACACAGGGGTAAAAATGTAAAATGGTTCCGATTGTTTGAAAGCACACCATATGTTTGTCTGGTTACAGGTCCAAAAAGGGATAGTTTATACGACTATGGGCGTATAGTGTTTGTATTATCGGGTAACACTGTAAATCATAGGTGAAAA